>CAUYON010065753.1:0-18162 GCA_963573935.1 Arctocebus calabarensis
TATTTCTGGTGCAGTGGTGCTTGCCTATAGCCCCAGATACTTAGGAGGCTGAAGTGGGAGGCTCACTTGAGCCCAGGAGTTCAAATCCAGCCTGGGGAATGTAGCAAGGTCCCAGGAAAGGAAGGAAGGAAGGAAGGAAGGAAGGGTAAGAGGGAGGGAGGGAAGGGGAGGAAAGGAAGGAAGGAAGAAAGGAGAGAGAGAGAGAGAGAGAGAGAAAGTGAGAAAGAGAGAAAGAAAGAAAGAAAGAAAGAGAGAGAGAGAAAGAAAGAAAACAAAGAAGATCTCAAGCTAAGGACAAAGGAAACTATTGAGGATGGATAGAAGTGAGTGGGTTTTGGGTGGTGCCTGTGGCTCAAGGAGTAGGGCACCAGTCCCATATACTGGAGGTGGTGGGTTCAAACCCAGCCCTGACCAAAAACTGCAAAAAAAAAAAAAAAAAAGTGAATGGGTTTTAAAAAATGTATTAGTTGTGGTAAAATATACACACCATACATAAAAATTATCATCTTAACCTTTTTTTTTTTGAGACAGAGTCTCACTGTGTCACCCTGGGTAGAGTGCCGTGGTGCCATAGCTCACAGCAACCTCAAATTCTTGGGCTCAAGCAATCTTCCTCCCTCCACTTCTCAAGTAGCTGGAACTACAGTGCCCACAAAAACACCTGGTTATTTGCAGCAGAGACAGGACGTCACTCTACTGGTCTTGAACTCGTGAGCTCCTACAATCCACCTGCCTCAGCCTCCCAGAGGGCTAGGATTACAGGCGTGAGCCACCGTGCCTAGCACATTTTAAACATTTTTCAATATCCAGTTCAGCAGCAATAAACACCTTCATAGTGTTGGGCTCATCATGATTCATGTCTAGAAATTTTTCCTCTCCCCAAACTAAAACTTTGTATTCATTGAACAGTAACAGTAACTCCCCTGCCCTGGAAGGGAAGCAGAGTCAGAGACTCTGGGGAGGGCTCAGGAGTTGTCCTTTCGCCGATGGCTTTCTTCACTTAGCGTGTCTTCAAGGTTCCCCCATGTGGCAGCCCGTGTCAGAATGTCCTGTCTTTTTTAAGGCTGAATAGTATCTCGGTGTATGGACAGTTCATTTTTCCGCTCATCCTCTGATGAACACATGGGAGCTGCGGCCCTCTGGCTGTCGTGAATAGTGCCCTATGTACCCGGGTGACAGAGCTCCCTCTGAGTCCCTGGCTTCACTACCAGTAAGGGTTGGAGGCAGCAGAAAGTGAAGAACAAAAGGCGAGAAAACGCAGAGCAGAATAATGAGGACTCCAGGAAGAATTCCCGAGGAAGAAATGCTGGTGTCTGCAGTTGCTTGTCCCACATTCCCACCGAGGGCCCTCGTGGGCAGACTGATCTGGGCAGAGACCAGGAGCAGTGGGAAGTCTGCTCTCATTCTTTAATCCATCTAAAAGATGCCCCAGTTCCCTTGGTGACCGAAGACGTACATTTCAGAACCATCTGGATGGGAGGAGAAAGTGAGATCTGTGGCTAGACCCTCAGGCTCATTAATTGCTTAAGAAATATTTGCCTGGGGAGGGCGATTCGTGGGATCACACCTACGGTGCATCTTAGCAGGGTACTGGTGAAACTTATTAAAGGTAGCATATCAATGTCTTTATATAGTGATCAAGAAAATGCCATGAAGGCTATCTGTAACAGTACTATCAAAATATTTCTGAATGTATATGAATCGTGCCCTATGATTGCACCAATGTACATAATTATGAATCAATAAAATTATTAAAAAAAATTACAAACAGCCATGTAATAGTTCAAACTTTATTCACAAATAAGACTTCATAAAGTTAAAAGCAGGAACAGTTCAAATTTTTAAAAGGACATAAAAAGGCATCATGCCATTTTATTTAAAATTATAAATTAGTTTTTTTAAATGTGTGAGTTACTAAATCTCATTCTTGCACCTTGGATTTCTACAAAGTAGCACATTATACATCCTCAGTCCTGTGCAGGCACAGTGGAGATTCCAAATTCTTTCTCAATAATGAGGCGAACAACCCAATGTCTTCTCTCATAATAAAGTCCATCATTTGATACACAGGGGAAAGTAACATTCACATTCTTCCTGAAATGGAAGCAAGACAGTAAAATTTAGGCCCTGGGGTAAATATTACTTAGCTACTTCCAATAACCCAAAATTCATAAGTAAAGCCAGAAAGAGGTGAGGGAGGAAAAGAATGAGGCAGTAAATATTCTATCCTTAAGAACATATTCTTAAGTATATAAGGATTCAAGTACAACACATAGGTAAGTGAATAAGGGTACTTTTACTCTTTAAGATGTGAAGTACATCCCAGATATTCTAGGACAATCCTGCTTATTCTCTGTAAGATACAGCTCCATCCCCTTATGAATAGCCAAATATTAACACATGTGGATTTTTCACAATAAAATCTCATATGAGACTCTAAGAGTGAAAAACTGTACTAACTTGTAGGTATTTGAGTTCATTTCCCCAGAGCCTACCAACATATCTAAGCTACTTGGTAGACTCAGTATTAATACTTACTTATTATGATTCAGAACTATATTCATATTAGAATTAATAGGTATGTTACCTTCAAATCGAGAATTCTTCCTTTCTCTCTTTCTTTGGGAAGCCACTCATTCTCCCACTCCTTTTCTCTACTCCATCCATCTTCCCTTCTCTCACTCCCTGCTTTCTTTCCCCTCTCACTCTCTTCCCTCTCTCTAATATAAAAAGAGTATACTTTTATATTCTAATCTTGGCCTAGAGAAATTCTTTTCTAGTCCCTCAAACAACACCTATTGGCAACTGAACATTTGCCAAATCTATCTCTTAATGGCCTACACAGGGACTTCAGAAAGTCACTTCTTTTAAATCTACAAGGGATAAGTCACTTTTTTTCTCCGTAAGAGAACTGTCTCTTTCTTTCCTGGATGGAGTGTGGCTTCAGTCCCCAAAATTCTCCTTCCTCTGCTGAGCATCTCCTAGGATTTCACTTTCGGTGCCCTCATTGGGTCAGTAAGTCTCCAGGATTTTGAGAAATGGTCATGTGTTCAAGGGTATGGGTGGTAGCTTTCTCATTTGGTCATGGCAAACTCAGTGCTGAATAGACCACACCAGGGTATGACATGCAGAGGCCCTTCCTAACCACTGTCTCTCATGGAGGATATGGCTCCCAGCCACCTTCACTCAGACCTAGGGTCCCCTCTACCTATGGGGATGGTCACAAAACTACCATCTGAATCAGAGAACTCAGGGATACCCAATTTTCTGGCCGGATCATCACCAGTATGACTCAGATACCAGGGACCTGACATCTGATCAGACCAGCAAGGGATGCCCTCTCAGATTTCTTCTATTTCCACATATGACCATCCCCAAAATGTCCTTTTTTCTTTTAGTTGCCATCATGTGCAACACTCAGTTGGAAGTTTGGGACTCATTGCCCCCATCCAAAACATTTAATAAATTCAATGACCAAAAATTTGGCCCAAGACTGGATATCCTAACCATAGTCCTATCCTGCTACTTAAGCTTCTATTGCTGCTGGCAAATGAGGGGTCTAAATTCCTCTACCTTCTAGCTTTCTTTGGACTTGCTAGCCTCCCTGACCTTCCCTCAACCTGCCTCATGTTTCAGATCTCTCTCACTGCCTTCGTTTTCCAGACAATGTTTCCCTTTCAGCTCCCCTCTTCCTCCTCTGCCAATTCTTCACTCTAACCTTCTGCACTCTTTTCTCATCTACATACCAACACCTCATCTGGGAAGTTTCAAGAATCAAAAAGCATAATATATCACTCCAAGCCAGTCTGAAACTTCAGCCCTTTTCCTTATCTTACCTTTTAATTGATCACAGTATTTCATATGATGCCAAGAGGGACAGCTCTTATTTCTGTGGAGCTGTTAGTAAAAGATTAATGAGACCACCATGGTCATTAATGTGTTCATTTATTATGATTCAGAATTTTATTCACGTTGGAATTGATAGGTATGTTACCTTTAAATGAATCATAATATTTCACATGATGCCAAGAGGAACAGCTCTTATTTCTGTGGATTCCTACCAGTTAGTAAAAGACTGTGGTTCACAATACCTTCATCAAATCTCGAAAGGCATGAATTTGCCAATTCTGAACTGGAGGCTCTTTCCATAGAAAGCACCTTAAGACAAACACGTGCCATTTCCTCAATTCTATCAGTGTGTATCTAGGACATGCCTGGACAAAAGCCATAAGATGCCAGTGTTGAGTATCCTCACCCAGATTGCATTGCAGAAGCAACTTCCACGTCTTCATTTTCAGTGTATATTCTGCCCCTTGATTCCTGTTGGGTTACACTGCCAGTTTCATTATGTCTCTGAACTTCATTTAAAGAAGGTTGCTGGCTAAAATCAGAGAAGAAAATAGAGAAATATCACAGGAGACTCAAGATCAACTCAGATCCCAGCATTGACAAGACTGTACCTGGGGCTCAATTGTCTCACCTGAAATTTAGCATAGTATTCGCTACTACAGCTGGTTCCTCATCTGCAATGAAGGGAAGGGAGCAGTAATTGCACCCACAAGGTCGAGATGATTGTGCATGGTACAAAAATGGGACTCCATATCTGGAAAAAACAAACCAAAAAAATCCCTAAGAACATCTACATCATGTATTTGCCATGAGGAATTAATTCATTCATACAAGTAAAATGCTTAAAACAGTGTCAGCATTCAGTGATTAATGTTAGTAATTATTAATATAATAACAGCAATCTGTGGGAAGAACATCATGTAATGTGTCTCTTCTCTAATTGCTGAGGAGAAAAAATTTTAGGCCAAGATTTTAACCAAACTTAATTCAAAAATTATCTAAAAGAAAGTCCTGCCAAGTATATTAGAGTTTCGATAAGACTTGATCATAGGTCTTATTAATCTAAAGACTAATTGTCTAAGATTTTCTCAAAAAGGTAGAGTCACAAGGAATAAAAAGAACTTTAACTCAGAGAAGCTGTCCATCTCTCTTCCCATAGCCCTTCAATGTACACCCTGATCTCAACTGCCCGATGAGTTCGTGTATCTTTTAGACTTTTTGTTGTGGCATTCAGGAATCTTCAATATGGGCTCAATTTTAATTAAAACTAGAATAACTTAATTTGGTTAAGAACCTTAAGGTTTTCAGTGACTCTGACACTGGTATCAAAAAATGAAGCATTTCCTTTTTCAGCCTTCCCAATATTCATATGTTCCAGAGGACCATTGTAATAAGTAGAAGGATACAGGGACAGGGATCAAGGGCTTTATGTCCCTGGTAGGGTTTTCTGTCTCTTCCACCCCTGCCCCTGTTTGTGCTATTTAACCTTTCAGGTTAGGGGCTTTTGTATCTGGAAGGGAAAGATGAAGCCAGGGCCCAGGGCAGAAGTCTGGTGTGTTATACTCACCTGCGGACGACACAGGTCACAGGCATCTCAAATCCAACAGTCTGATTTTTTTTGTACTGCCAGATTTTCGTTTCAAACAGAATAAAACCGTGGAAAGACTAAGGAGACACAGATTTTGAATAGATGTTGCTCTCAGGTATCTCAGGAAATTTAAAGACCTTTGAATACAGATTGATCAATACTTCAAGCTCTCTAAAAATGGTCACCTCTCACTAAACTATAAAAAAGCATCTGATTATTAGAAATGACTATTTTCTAAAGGGAAAGATTGGTCAAAATCTGACACAAGGCTTACACATAACAGACAAGCAACCCTGTCAGCTTAAACGGAAAGGATCTTAGTGATTCATACTCAAGAAAGCATTTGTTCGTGCCACTGTTTGAGAAGCACAGCCATGGCTGCAGTCTTGCTCACACACAGAGGGCAGGGACTTCTGAGATCCCATAAATCCTGCTTGGATTCTCAGAGCTGCCTCTACTAATCATGAACCAAGTCTGTTCAAACTGTGAAATCTGTAGAGTCAGCCAAAGCTATCTTTGGGTCTACATCACAGCTCAGCTTCACCCTTGGCACACCTTCTTTCCCCCAAGGCAACTTTTCTTTTTTTTCAAGACAGGTCCTTGCTCTGTTGCCCAGGTTAGTGTATAGTGGCCCAATCATGGCTCACTGCAGCCTCGCATTACTCCTGGGGTCAAGTCATCCTCTGATCAGAAGATGACTGGTAGAGAAACCAGTCCCGCTATATTACAAATAGAAACTTAGTAACATTGACCTGTGGGTCTATTGAAGGAATCATAAGATGCTGGGGTTTCAGGTAAAAAGCCATTTTTCTTACTTTGATTACAATACCACAATCACTAGGATGGTAGGAAAACTCATAGCAGGAATCCTGAGAGTTGGCATCTTTCTCAATGTTAGTTGCAGGGCAGTCGTCTCCTAAAATCAGATCATCAGGCTCTACACGATAATTGGGAAATACTGTAGGTTTAATCCTGACATAGAATAACGATAGGCTGCATTGTACTTCGAGAACTGAGAATTTTTCAAAAAGAAAGTTTTTGTTAGTATACATAGATCAGCTCAGAAAATTTTTCGCATAGCCAGTTAATACAAACGAAGGCAGCAGTATTCCATACTAAAATAAAACATGTCTTACAGATAAGCAAATCTGTAAATCATGTCTCCATATTATTGCTTTATCCCTTAAAAAATACCCACATATTACTTATCCCTCAAAGAGACTCTAATGACTCTATATATGAAAAAATTATATATAAGAATATTATATATTATCATCCAATTCTCCAAAGTCAAATTTTTATAGAGACAGAATCATAAGAATATATCTATGATATTTATGTGAAGAAGTATAGAGCGTGTTCTGTGTCTCTCATCCAACAGAAGATCCTTTAAGCAAGTCTTTGTTTCCATTTCTGTCTGCAACTTCATTGTATAGAGGCAGTCACTGAGAGTTGATAAAGACTGGTCCAGAGTGGGCCTGTGTGACCCCATATGTGTTGGGCCAGGGTAGCTGCTGCCTGAGTAGGTATGATTGTCCAGGTCTGGAATGCAGTGCGGAGGTCTGCAGCAGCCGCAAGGACTTGCCACACCTAAAACACTAAAGGGTAAAAGTGCAGGATGGAGGGTGGGGGGGAGTTATCCATGCATGCAGTAGAAAAGCAGCTCAAATTACAAGAGAGGCCCACAAACAAGAAAAAAGGAACACATTGAAAAGTGAAAAGGCCTTGCGTCTTAATCTTATCGGTGAAAAACTTCAGTGGTTTCAAAATTATCTTGATCCTCAAAAGTGAGATATTCAAAGAAAGAGGCTTGTGCAATAATTGAATGACATTTAAATCAATTCAGCAGTGAGCTGGAGCAGATCAAGTTACATAACAGTATCAAAGACAGGCAGGAAAGGAGGCACTACTCCCAGAGACAGCCATCAAACAGAGGGTGGCAGGAGTATGAAGGTTATGGCCTTGAAATTCCAGTGATTGTGAATATGAGTAATCTGAAAACTTTATGGGAATGGAATTTTGATTTGAAGAAACTGCCAAACATTAAAATGAGAAAAATTTGTGCTAATGATGCACTTCCCAAGCAACATGAGAAGAAAACTACTATAACTGCAGGCAAGGATTTGGGGGATCTGGGAATCAAAGATGAATCAAGTGACTCTGATGAGGAAATGACTGCGGGGAACTAATTGCCTTGAGTTGAATTGAACACAGATAATTTGAGACCTTCAAGTTATACTCACTGATTATGATACGCAGTCATCCAGAACCAAGAATTTGCTATTTCACTCATTCAATTACTTGGAGTCCCATTTGCAGTTTCAAAAATGGTGTTTAGATTTTTATTTAAAAATGAAGATTGCTTTTCATTTACATTATATTAGAAGTGATTTCCAAAAACTATTTAATCTGAATTTCAGGAGTGGGGAGCACTATGAGGACAAAAAATGTTTTAATTTTTTTCCTCAGGTGCATTCGGGATTACATAATCTCACATTTGGGGAAATGACAGCAACCTGTTTGCCGAAAGCTTCCTGTGGATCCTTCCTGAGCAATGATGATAGCAAAATAGTCCTTCAGTAATTATGCCACACTGATTCTCCTTTTAAACATTAGGCCTATTTTCTTTTATTATAAAATAGGAGAAAATGTAATATGGAATTTGTCTACACAGATGGACTGTGCATTACTATTTTCTGAGCCAGAGTTAAACAGTAAGAAAATGAACAGTGACAATGTTATATTGACCTCCCCCACTTAATCTGTTCCCTTTTGACAAAGGTGATAAATAATTTCAGGTTAACTTCTTTGGATTGTATATTATTTTATGCTTTCTTTTTGTACAAAGTGATAGCTTTGATTTGTGGAAACTAAAGATTAGATAATCAGTGATTTGAATTGTGTTATTTGTTCTTCCAAGAGTTAGGTTGACATTTAACTCAATATTTAGAGTATCATGAAAACAGACACTGTAGAATTATGTTCTTTGCAGAACTTGTTAAATGCCAAGTATCCTTTAGTCTGTTTTTTAAAGGGTACAGTGCAAAGGGTTCAAGGAAACAGTAAAGCTGTATGAGGTTAACTAAATATAACTATGTCTTGGTAACAGTTTACTTAAATGTACTATTTTACTTTTGAAACTTAAAAATAAAATTATTTCCATAAAAAAAGGCTTGTCCACCAACCCTAGCAACCAGGCTTTCATGGAAATTGAATGAAGATAGTCTATCCTTCCCCTTCTAACTTGAAATATCGTGACAATAATTTTTTTACCTGAGAAAAGGAAAAATTTTCTGATATAAACTTTTATTTGAGCCAGATCCCAGAGGAACAGAATTAGAACAACCTAAAAGTTATAAGAAGGGGAAGGCATGAGGCAAAAAAAAAAAAGCAGTAAATTTTTTTGTATACTTTACATTTACTTTTTATATACTTATATAAACCTCACTAAAGAAAAATACTTTCAATTGCACTGAAGGTATTGGAAGGAGTCCGAGTCCTCACGAGATTCCAAAAACTCACTACTTAGACAAAATATATACACCTCCAAACCTTTCACCTAAGAGGGTAAGTGTGAAAACATGTTCAATATTATTGGCCATTATGGAAATCTAAATCACTGCATACTTATCACAGTGGCTAAAATAAAAGAGTGACAATACCAAGTGCTAACAAGGATATGGAGAAAATGGGTCACTCATACTTTGCTGGTGGTGATAGGAAAAAATTATCAATCAACTACTCTGGAAAACAATTTCCAAATTTCTTTAAAAACTAAACATGTAACTACTCTGTGACCCAGAAGTTAAACTCTTAGGCATTCACTCCAGGCAAACACAAATTGATTATGTTCATATACAACACATGTGAATGTTTATAACAGCATTATTCCTAAGAGCCAAAAAGGAAAATAGCCCAAATGTCTCTGAGTAGGGGGACAATAATTAAACTACGGTCCATCCATGCCATGGAATACTACCGAGCAATAAAAAATATTAAACTGTCAAGACATACAGTAATTCCTTAGATGACTCTCTAAGGAATTATGCTGAATGAAAAAAGCCAACTCCAAAAGGTTACATGTAGTGAATCCATGCATAGAACATTCTCCAGATGACAGAATGTCACAAATGGAGAACAGATTTGTTGTGGCTGACAAAGATTGTGGACTGGGAAAGCGGGAGGGGTGGCAGGATTGAGTCAGGAGGAAAGTGGGTGTAGCTCTACACGGGCAATGTGGGACATCCTTATTGCAATAGCAATGGCCTGTAATTTGGCTATTTCACTATCCCTCATGTAATATTGTATTAGTATCACAGTTGTGTATGAAGTTACCATTGGGAAAATCTGACTAAATGGAATACCTAACCTCTATTATTTCTTACAACTGCACATGAATCTATCATTATCTAAAAATAAAAAGTGTTGTTTAAAAACGTAAAAAGTCTGAGTTTTGCCCAGCCAGATTAGCAAAAAAAAAAAAGTCATCTGTGAGCATCAAATGTAGGTGAAAATGACAAGAAAGCAAAATCTTCATTTTTCTAAGAAGACTTGTGACTACTCAGCCCTGCTAGAGACCAATTGAACAAGACAGAGTAGGTTTTCAAATATGCACAGCCTGTGGCCTCAGATTCAATTCCTAGGTGTGAAAACAAAAACCTCAAGTAGAAACAGGACTTGTAACAACCCAAAACTGGAGAAATTCTAGCAATATGAGAAGAGAAACAATTCAATGGAATTCCAAAGAGTAACAAATAAAAATAAACTAAAGTTACAAATACACCATAGTAATGTTCAGTGATTTAAAAATATATATATAGAATGAAAGAGAAATGGAAATTTAAGTGCCTGCAAAACATTTACCAACCTATCAATTTGTTGTAAAATTACCAAACACACCAGGAAATGAATAACTGCCAAATATGTGGGCAAAAAGGGAAGACAAGAGGGTCAGGATAGGCACAGGGCCTTCAACTGTATCTGAACTTTATCTTCTCAGAAAATAAAATTTAAGCAAATGTAGAAAATTATTATTGATTTAATAAACCTGGATAGTGGATCAAAGAATATTACTATGATCCTGTATAGTTGGCTCTTTAAATAGTTACTAGTAAAGACAAAGCATCATGCCTACACAGAGGCCCTCACAAGCCCTCACATAGCAGGACTGGGTCATCTTCTTGCACAGGCACCTTGGCAAGAACACATGACCTTCCACTGCAACTCTAACATTTCACCATCAGAAACTGACCGTCTGAGTATTCAGGGTGACCAGCAATCCCTGTCAGCTTAGAATGGAAGATTTTCAGGACTAACCTGGGAAAGTACTGAGAAAACACAGACCACATGTGGCCCCTCACTCAGGAGGAGCTGACTGCTTTGCTACTCCCCGCTAGAACCCAAATCATCAAGTATGGAGCTATTTTTATGTGCTAAGGTTTATTTTACTAAAACAGAACAACTTAGAAACTTCTCTCTCCAAGTCTCAAGTTGTACCTGACCAGTCGTCAGCATAGGTCCATACGAAGCAATGAAATAGAAAGAGCCCCCGTAACCCCAAGAACGTCCTCATTTTCCCAGACTGGAAAGCAAATCTCACTCAGGAAACAGGAATGTGGGGAGAATGGACAGCCTTATATGCTCCAGTAGCTGAAGCCACACTCAGATGTAAGCGATTAACTACAACATCAGCCAGCACACATGTGCCATAAATATACTATCATTTCATTTTAGAAAACTTAACACTTTTTATTCAAACATCAAAGAACAAGAGCAAAGGTAAAACAGAAATGTAATATCTCAGCACAATAAAACAGAGCTATTTTTATGCACTAGGATTTATTTTAGTAAAACTCCCTATCATCCTAAGACATCTGTCTCCATATCTGAACTCTAAAGAAATAACTGTAAGATAATCTAATTGTCCTGTGCACCTCAGAAGGCAAAGCCCTGAGAACATGGAGACTGAAATTCCCCTACCTTCACCTTATTCCCTCAACCAACCTCTGAACAGGGGCTCTCAACTTTATAGACATCAGAATCACCTGGAGCTTTTATTGAAACACAGCTGAGTCCCATTCAGTTTCACGGGTCAGTGAGATTGAGGCCGAACTGAGAATTTTTCTTTTTCAATTTATCTGGTTATTTATTTGATTTCAGAATATTAAGGATACACAGCTTTGGTTTACATATTTGGTTTTTGTACAGAGTCAAATTTACACATATGTGTGCCCTTCACTCAGAAAGCATGCAAAGGACCCAAACACTGTGAATTCACTCCTTCCCTTCCCCCCACCTGCTCCCCCAGCTTCATTTTTGTTGAGATTTTCTTCCATATGTGCACTTCAGTGTTGATTGACTACTTATCTTCATTTCCCCATTCTTGTATTGTTTCACTTAGCCAAATGGTTTCTAGTTCCCTCCAGGTTTTCCACAAAGATATAGGCCACCATTTGTAATGGCTGAGTAGTACTCCATAATATGCATATACCACATTTTATTAATCCATTCATGTATTCATGGGCACATGAATTGCCCATGAATTGCCTTAGTTGTAAACCTAAGGCAGGAAACTATAAGAATCCTGGAAGAAAATGTTGAAAAACCCTTATAGATATCAGTCTAGGCAAAGAATTCATGAAGACCCCCCCTCAAAGCAATTACAGCAACAACAAAAATAAATGGGACCTCATTAAATTTAAAAGCTTCTACACAGCCAAGGACATAATCAAAAGAGCAAATAGACAATCCATAGAATGGGAGAAAATATTTGCAAGCTATATATCTGATAAAAGACTGATAACCAGAATGTATCATACAAGGAGTGCCAGTAAATCAGCAAGAAACAACCAAAACGACCCCATTAGAAAGTGGGAAAAAGAGATCAACAGAAACTTTTTCAAATGAAGGTCTATTTATGGCCTACAAACTCATGGAAAAATGCTCAACATCTCTAATCATTAGGGAAATGCAAATCAAAACCACAATGAGGTATCCCCTTACTCCAATGAGAATACACTGTTTGTGGGACTGCAAACTAGTACAACCTCTGTGGAAAACTGTATGGAGATATCTCAAAGAACTTAAAGTAGACCTACCATTTCATCCAGAAATCCAGCTGCTGAGTACATACCCAAGGGAAGAAAGGTCATTTTATGAAAAGGACACCTGTACTGGAATGTTTATAGCAGCACAACTCACAATCACCAAGATGTTGAAACAACTATGTCACTTCTTAAAACTATCCCAAGACTCAAGGCATATATCAATTACCTTTATTTTCCTCACTTATTTGCTCATGCAACTCATGCAATCTTTTCTGCTTTAAATGTTACTGTTTGCTGATGAATACAAATTCCCTACACCCAGCCTGGACCTTCCTCTTTCAAATTCAAGATCTATATATTCAACTGCTCACTAAAAGAGAGTTTGTGAACCAACACCTTCCACATTTTTTGTCTGAGTTAGTGGCATCTCCCATGTTACTATAACTCACCAATAGTAAACTCTGCTGGACTCTTTTCTCCTACCTCCTGTCTGCAAATCCTTCTCAGATAGACAGACCTGACCACTTCCTGTGAACTCCACTACTCCAACTAACTCAGGGTCCTCAGCCTCAGCTTGAGCACAGTCGCCATTTAGGCAGGATGACCCTGTCAGCAGCTATCTTTCACAAGCAGATTTTTAGCAGCATCCCTAGCCTATACACACTAGAAGTTAGTAGCACACTAACATCCCCTTATGTCAGAACTGTAGATATGTCCGCTGGAAGGTGAAATTGCCCCTGGACGAGGACGGTGGGTCTAACTGCCGTCATCACCAACCCACCTCCCTCCTTCAGTCCTTGCTGCCTGCTGGTGTCTAGTCTTCTGGTAGTCGGAGGGAAATCTGGTAAAAATCCAGGTCCGATCATGTCACTCCTCCCTGTGCAGCTTTCTGGTGGTTTCCCATCTCATTTCATATAAAAGACAAATTTCTCAATCAACTTTACAAAATTAGATGATCTACAGTCCCAAAACTCCACTCTCAATGTTCAGTGCTTTTTGTGATTTGGTTGGTAGGTAGCATTTATTACAAGACTTCAGGAATGCACAGCTCATTCTTTCCTTCCTCCCCATCTTTTCTCAAACATCACCTTGCAGGGTGGCCTTCATGATCCTATGTTAACAGAACCACAACCTTCACCCAAGTATTACCAATCTCCCTGCCCTGCCTTATGTTCCCTCAGGAACATTTACCCTGTCCTAGAAGATATTTTCTCTTTAGACTCAGTGTCCTTCTACTAAAAATGTGAACTCCACTGGGGTATGTTTGTGGAATAAATGAACGATTATGCATCACTTCCCAGCTCCAGCCATGACTGAGCATCAATCAGCAACTGAGAATAGCTTTACCCTTCAAAACCGACCTATAATGAGCATGGAAGCTTAAAATTACATGCAACTCAGCTCTTCAAAAATTACAAACAGCCATGTAATAGTTCAAACTTTATTCATAAATAAGACTTCATAAAGTTAAAAGCAGGAACAGCTCCAGTTTTTAAAAGGACATTAAAAAGGTATCATGCCATTTAAAATTATAAATTAGAATTTTAAAATATGTGAGTTAGTAAATCTCATTCCTGCTCCTTGGCTTTCTACAAAGTAGCACATTATACATCCTCAGTCCTGTGTAGGCACAGTGGAGATTCCAAATTCCTTCTCAATAATGAGATGAACAACCCAGTTTCTTCTCTTGCAATAAAGTCCATCATTTGATACACAGGGGAAAGTAACATTCACGTTCTTGCTGAAATGTAAGACAGACAGTAAAATTTAGGCCATGGTGTAAACATTTCTTAGCTACTTCCAAGAGCACATTATTCACAAGTAAAGCCAGGTATAGAATACAGATGAGGGAGGAAAAAGAATGAGACAGTAAATGTTCTGTCCTTGAGACCATATCCTTAAGTATGTAAGGATTCAAGTCCAATACATGTATAAGTTAATAAGCATATTTTTACTCTTTAAGATGTGAAGCACATCTTGGATAGTCTAGGACAATCCTGCTTATTCTCTGCAAGATACAGCTCCATCCCCTTATGAATTGCCAAATATTAACATATGTGGATTTTTCACAGTAAAACCTCATATGGGCCTAAGAATGAAAACCACACTCACCTGTAGGCATCTGGTCCTTCCTCAAAGAAACTGCAACCAGGGTTTATGACACTTTTGAGTTCACTTTCCCAGAGGCTACCAACATATCTAAGCTACTAGGTAGGGTCTGTATTAACGCTCATTTATTATGATTCAGAATTTTATTCATGTTGAAATTGATAGGTATGTTACCTTTAAATGAATCATAATATTTCACATGATGCCAAGAGGAACAGCTCTTATTTCTGTGGGTTCCTACCAGTTAGTAAAAGATTAACAAGAACCACCATGGTCCGCAATACCTTCATCAAACCTCGGAAGGCAGGAATTTGCCAATTCTGAACTGGAGGCTCTTTACACAGAAAACACCTTAAGACAAACACTTGCCGTCTCCTTGACAAGTCTATCAGTGCATATCTAGGACATGCCTGGACAAAAACCATAAGATGCCAATGTTGAGTCCCCTCACCCAGATTGTGTTGCAGAAGCAACTTCCACGTCTTCATTCTTGGTGTGTATTCTGCCCCTTGTTTCCTCTAGGGTTACACTGCCAGTTTCATTATGTCTCCCATGAACTTCATTTGAAAAAAGTTGCTGCCTAAAATCAGAAGAAAATAGAGAAATATCACAAGACACTCAAGATCGACTCAGATCCCAGCATTGACAAGGCTGTACTTGAGACCAAACTCCCATTGCTAGTAGATGGACTGACTTCTGCTTGTGTTTCCAGAATATCACAGGCAGTGTTTGGCTGCTATGAAGCCTTAGCTTAAAAACCGGACTTGTGGGTTCACTTCCTTATTCTACCACCTGGCAGCAAATGATCTTGGGCAAGTAATTTAATTCCTCTGTGCTTCAATTCTCTCACCTGGAATTTGGCATAGAGTAATCCACTGGCATGGAGGAATCTCCTGCAGCTGGTTGTCCATAGTCTTCAGGACAACTTTGACACCATTTTCTAGGGTGACACAATAGGACACCATACCTGGAAAAAAAAATAACAGCAACAAAAACCCAACATCTACGTCATGTATTTGCCATGACTAATTAATGCATTCTTTTTTTTTCCTTTTAATTTGGAGCCTCTTTAATTAATTTATATATAGAGATAGTTGGGGATTCATTGAGGGTACAAGAAACCAGATTACACTAATTGTGAATTAATGCATTCTTACAAGTAAAATGCTTAGATCAGTGTTAGCATACGTAGTAAGTGGTTAGTGTTAATAATTATTCATAACAGCAGTCTGTGGGAATAATACCACGTAGTATCTCTGTTCTCTAATTACTGAGCAGAAAAATGTTTAGGTTTTGAAATTAATCATAAAATCCTTATACAAAAATTGTCTATAAGAAAGTCCTGCCAAGTATATAACACTTTTGCTAAGACCTGATTATAGTTCTTATTAATCTAAAGACTAATTATCTTAGGCTTTCTCAAGAAGGTCAACATATAAGGCATAAAAAAAAATCTTTACTCAGAGATGCTGCTCAGATCTCTCCATCTCTCTTTCCCTAGCCCATCACAGTACATGCTGATCTCAACTCACTGATGAATTCGTGTATCTTTTCAACTTTATTTTTGTTTATGGCATTCAGGAACCTTCAATATGGGTTCAAGTTTAATTACAACTAAATAACTTGATTTGTTCACCTAAGATCTGTCAGATTTTCAGGAACTCTGACACTGGTATCAAAAGTAAGTCATTTCATTTTTCAGCATTCCTAATATGCACACGTTGTAGGCGATAGTAGTAAAAACTTTAGAAGAATAGAGGGACATGGATCAAGGGATTTATGTCCCTGGTAGGGTTTGGTGTCTCTCCCACACCTACTGCTGTTTGTGTCATTTAACCTTTCAGGTTTGGGAGAGGAGGGGTTATCTGGAAGGTAAAGATGAAGCCAGGGCCCAGGGCAGAGGTCTGGCCTGGTGTACTCACCTGCGCATGACGCACCTCACAGGCATTTCAGCTTCAATGATGCCATGGTTTGCAAAGTATGTGATTTTAGTTCTAAACAGAATAAAATCCTGGAAGGTCTAAGGAGACACAGATTTTAAACAGATGTTTGTCTCAGGTATCTCAGGAAATGTAAAGACATTTGAATACAGATTGATTGATACTTCAAGCTCTTTAAAACTGGTCATACTCTCACTAAACTATAAAAAGCATCCGCTCATGGAAAAAGGCCATTTTCTAAAGGGATAGATAGGTTAAAATCTAGCGTAATGCTGGTGCATAACAGCCAAGCAACCCTTGCTAGCTTAGAGAGAAAGGATTTTAGTGATTCATACCCAAGACAGCCTCTGTGCATGTGCTTGAGAAGCACAGCCACGGCTACGGTATTGCTCTCTCAAAAAGAGCATAGTCTTTTAAGGTCCTAGGAATCCTTTGGAATCTTAGAGCTGCCTCTATTCATCATGAACCCTCAGAAATTCTATTTAAACAATTCAATCTGTTTTCTTATTTCCAAGATAGCAGTGATCATGGTAGCAAGGAACAACATTGTAGTTTTTGAAGTGTTCAGCATATACTAAATGTCTAACAGGAACAATACCTGTTTGGGGATGAAGTGGAGGTTGAGACAATAGAATTCTTTCCCTATAACATTTAGCATGTAGTTCTCATAGAGGGCCTGGTCTCTGACTCCATGGGAGGTTAAAATTAATCAAAGGTAATCATATTCATTATATAATTTTAAATATGATGTTTATTTCCTTCAGATAAGATCATGTTCCTTTGTTAGATAATTTGAAAACAGAAATAAAGTGAAATTCACACACTATAATCTCCCCCCAGTACTTCCTTGAAAACATGAGCATTTCCCCTGATTTTTCCCCCTAAAGCTTGGGTGGTGGACCTGCAATGTGTTCCCAGATCCCCAGCCTAAGTGCTTATTGCCCCAGGTGCTAGAAATTCAGTCCCCAGAAAGCCTTCAGCTCTGAATTTCTCCAGAAAATTAAGTCTGGCAACTGTGTTGCCAAAAGCTATCTGACTCAAGAACACAGGCCTTTCCCGGGATGGCCCACTTCTACTTGCCAGTTCAGAAAGAATGATGGGCATACAGCTAGAAATCAGTCTAGCCCTATGACAAACTCTCTGCAGGGTCAGCCAAAGCTTCCTTTGGGTCTGCATCATAGCTCGGCTTTACCCTTGGCACAGCCTTCTTTCTCCCAAGGGCAACTTTTTGTTTATTTGGTTGGTATTTTGTTTTTTGTTTTAAGACAGGGTCTTGTTTATTGTCTAGGCTAGACTGCAGTAGCACAGTCATGGCTCAGCCTACTCTTGAACTACTCCTAGGATCAAGCCATCTTCTCTTCTGAATGCAACTATTAAAGAAACCAGTCCAGCCATATTACAAATAGAAACTTAATAACATCTGATTTGTGGGCTTGGTGAAAGAATCATGAGAGGCTCAGGTTTCAGGTAAGATAGCTATTTCTCTTACATGAGATATAATACCGCATTCACTAGGATGGTAGAAAAACTCATAGTACTCAGCTGACTCAACATCAGTTACTGGGCATTCATCTCCCAAAAACACTTCATAAGCCTCTGCATAATGATTATGAAATATTGTGGGTTTAAT
>CAUYON010065754.1:0-12440 GCA_963573935.1 Arctocebus calabarensis
TCAAACAGCCAGGGTGCCAGGCACATACACCAGAGCTGGCAGGTTTGAATCCAGCCCAGGCCTACCAAACAACAATGACAACTATAACCAAAAAATAGCCGGACATTGTGGTGGGCACCTGTAGTCCCAGCTACTTGGGAGGCGGAGGCGGAGACAGGAGATTTGCTTGAGCCCAGGAATTGGAGATTGCTGTGGGCTGTAATGCAATGGCAATCTACCCAGGGTGACAGCTTTAGGATATTTCTAAAAAAAAAAAAAAAAAAAGATGAGGATACTTCACACGCATAGGTGATGGGCGAGAGAACACTTCTCCTACCAAACAGCGTCATCCTCCCTGCCACTAGTTAGGAAAACCATGAGCAGGGTTGTAATATGATGTGTCCACAGTTAAACACACACACAGTAGAGCTGGGACTAGAATTCAAATATTTTGCCTTATTTTTAAAGCTTTTCTTTTTTGTCCATGACTTCTCATGTGAGTAATAAGTCAAAATTTTTGACCCACTTGGAAACCATCTGTACTACTGGTACTTTAACATATCTTTAGAGTAAATTTTTGAAATCTAAATAGAAAGATTACAGAAGAAAAAATGATCTCAAAGTCAGCACATTGTGCCCCATGATGGCACTAATGTACACAATTATGATTTAATAAAATTATTAAAAAAGTTATAACTTTTTAAACATAAAAAAAGATCTCATTACTTTCGATAGAAAATAGGTATACATATTATCATTTAAAATGTATTTCTAAACTTTACAACAGAAAGATAACATTCATCTATGTCTCACTCGGAAGCATCTCTCCATGTGTGGTCATACTCGACAAAGTTGCCCAGAGCTTTCCCCAGACCTTACTTGTCAGGAGTGGGCTTGAAGAATTCTGCAAGTTTCTTAATGCATCTCAGGGTAACTTACCACCTCCATAAAGCTAATTAAAATTATATGCAAATGAACTAAACCCTTGACCCTTTCTTTACCCCCAAAATGACATGAAACCTCTGTGCTTATCTTCTCTTGATAAAAATAAATGACATAAGACAAGACCTTGGAGAAAGGTGTTTGCAGCATTTTTTTGACCACTCACAGGGACACAGACTACTAAGTCTTGCATTTATTACGTACTACTAGTACGTAATAAATGCAAATGTGATCCTTCGATCACACATTTTAAGCTACTTTTGGGGTAATAAGCCTAGAACTGGGCTCATAGTACTGTTTCCTATGACAGTCTCTCCTGAGCAGTGAGTCAGCGGGTGCCCAGATTGCAGCCAAAAGCCACTCTATTGCTGCATTTGGTTCTGACAGCCACTCTGCAGGTGGACAGGTTTTTTTTAATCCTCATTTCATGCCTAAGGTTTAAAGAAATTAAGCCAATTGCATAAAAACAGATATTTTGAAAGGAGAGAGAAGTAAAATGAAGAAGATGTATAAACCAGGGGCGTGGTTTGCCTTCATTTGATTGTTTTGCAGTGAGCCAAGTGAAGGGTCTGAAGGTCAGATTGGAGGTAGCCATGAAACTCAGCTTAATCCTGTGTCTGTGAGTGGAAGGTGGAGTGTGTTTGTCAGTGAACGCTAATTTATGTGTGATTCACAGAATGGAGGGGAAAAAGGAAGCCTGGTTTCTAATTTTATCCTCTGTGGCACTTTACCAAAAAGCCCCTCAAGGTGGCCGGAAGTTGGAAGCTCTGGGGGGAGGGGAAGTCCAGAGCAGCATGCAAAGGTCTGGGCAGGGCAGGAGGAGGCCACTGGAGGTGATTTACCCCATGGCTTCCCACCTGGGTACCTCAGTAGCTGGCAAGGTTTGTTTTATTTTCTTTTGCCCCTCCTTTGCATAATGTGAGGTACCCATATGGTGCTTTTTTATTTACTTATGCAGGAAAAAATGAAACCAGAAGCTTTGACTCTCAGAAGCCCTCTTTCTATCTCTTGTTTTTGCCTCTCTTGTCCTTTATACATGAGGGACTTGCCCAAGCAATAGTACCCATTCTCCATTTTTTCCAGTGAATGGTTGCCAGGGGCATTTGTTTATTCCAATGGCATTGACACCCAGGATGTGTTTAAGCATCCCTGCTTCTATTTTTCTTTTTATGATGGAGAGATATTTGGAAGTAGAAAGTATACTGAGGCTTGTTCTGCTCTACTATTTATTTGGGATTTCCAAAGAGAAATAAATCTGCTTAATTTTACCACCTTAGATTTTGACTTTTCAGCTTAATACAGGGTCCCTCAATGCTCTTGTAAGACAGGGCTTGCATCCAGCATTGGGAAGGTGAGAAAGAAAATATTTTAACCTTTCCTTGTTCTTAAAATGACTCTTGGTGATTCAGTCATGCATTTGTTCTTGGCTCTTGAGTGTGTGATTGTCAAACATCTCAGAGGTATTAAGACAACAATCTAAATACCAAATAAATAAAGAAAGACCTTTACGGACACAGCTAGGGGAGGATCTATTGCTCTTTTAAAATATATTAATTCCTTATTTTATTCAGCAAGCATTTATTTTAGGTGTGTGATGTGTTGGCACCAAGCTAGAGGACCAGAACCCAGAGTTGGAGAAGGTCTGGTCTCAGCTTTGAATCTGTTCAGATTTTGCTAATCTTACAACTTAGAAGTCACAACTACACAAGAAGTACAAAAAAGAATCCTGGGATAATCAGAGTTTTAGGAAATTTGTGAACTTTATGAGATACTTCTAATTTTTTTTTAGCATGTACATTTTTTTCTGGAAAGATTGTCAATCCTATCACCCAATTCTCTCTTTAGGCCTTTGTAAGTCCCCAGTTCTTCTTCATCTCTGGCCACTATAAGTTATTCTGGCCTCTCCCAAGGCAGGCTGAGATAAAGGGCATTCCTTAATTGGGGTGTGCACATAGACAAATGCTTGCTCTGAAAGGTCTTTGACTCTCACATCCTTAACACTTTGTTTTTTAACTATCATGTGGAGAGAGGTGTTTGGACATCATATTAATAATAGCTGTTAGAATGTATGCAGCACATTCCATTTTCAAAGGCATTTATAAACAGTGAAAGATGAAAGCCTGCACCACCCCTCTTGGGAAAAGGGAATGTTAATCACCACCATACCCATTCCTTACAGAGGGTCACAGAATCTGAGAGCTGGAAGGGATGTCAGAGTTCACTGATGCAAACCGCAGCCCCCTACATGATTTCATGAATTTGGCTAACTTTAGAGCACAGTAGGGTGAGGCATTCCCGACAATCTCCCTCTTCAGTTCAAGCAAGTTTCACCTTCCCATACCCCTTAATCTTCTTTCTTTCTTTCTTTCTTTCTTTCTTTCTTTCTTTCTTTCTTTCTTTCTTTCTTTCTTTCTTTCTATCTATCTATCTATCTATCTATCTATCTATCTATCTATCTATCTATCTATCATCTATCTATCTATCTATCTATCTATCTATCTATCTATCTATCATCTATCTATCTATCTATCTATCTATCTATCTATCTATCTATCTATCTATCTTCTATTTATCTCTCCCTCTCTCCCTTCCTTTTCCTTCCTTTCTTTGTTTCTTTTCTCCCCTCCCATTCTCTCTTCCTTTCCCCTTCATCCCTTTCTTTTTCTCTTCCTCCCTCCCTCTCTTCCTCTCTTTCTTTCTTTCTCCCTGCAGAGCACTGCTGAAATTGTAGCTACATGGGCAAAATGATGCTTCTTTAAGGCACCAAATTTAGAGTGGTGTGCTGCATATGAGTAGATACTGTGAGACCTGGGTGGACTGGGACATGTAATTATCCTATGTGTGGTGGCAGCTCAGACAGTGCAGCACTCTGCCACCTGCAGATTGTTCCTGGTCTTGGCTGTCCTCTCTGCTGCATTTCTCTGGTCTACAGGCACTCAGGACTTCATTTCCATGCCTTTGTTTCTTTCAGATAGCACAATGCCTTCAGATGTTCTTATTCTTACAAATGATGCTCTCTCTGGGACAAATGTATTCCATACCCTATAGAGAAGGCTGACCAAGCTTCTTTTCTTTTTGGTATATAATAGCTCAAATAAAATGAATGTTTATAAACTCACTGTTTCTCAGATATGGTGGTAAGTGCTTTTTGTTTGCACAATCTTCATCCACATCCAATGAGCTCAGGCAGGGCATAGTAGCTCACACCTATAATCCTAGCACTCTGTGAGGCTGAGGCAGGTGGATTGCTTGAGCTCAGGAGTTTGAGACCAGCCTTAGCAATAATGAGACTCCAGGTCTACTAAAGATAGAGAAACAAAACAATCAAATAAGCAAACAAACAAAAAACCTAGCCAGATATAGTGTCACACTCCTGTAGTTCTGGCTACTCAAGAGGGTGGGACAAGAGGATTGCTCAAGCCCAAGAGTTTGAGGTTGCTGTGAGTTATGATGCCACATCACTCAACCCAGGATGCATCCCCCCAAAAAAACATTCAGTGAGGCCAGTGACATTTGTTATGGTGTCTGTGTGTCAGGAAGCAGAGGACCAGAGAGATTAAATAGCTGATCTAAAACCTCACAGCTAAGAAGCAATAGAATTAGGATTTGAACCCAGATCTGTATGGATGTTGGACCACACACTTATTGCTATTAAAATGATATTAATTAAGATCATGTTATTTGCATGAAGCAGTGTGCATATAATAATTATGATGCATTACCTTCCACTCTTGAACCAAGCATCCCTTCAGTTATTTTTTTCCATCAGGAAATATTTATAATGCTAATATGGGATTTGGGTCTAGTTCTATCTGACCCCAAAGCCTAGCCATTAAATCAAAGCAATATACCAGAAAAAAAAAATCTGACTTGAAATAAGCACAAAGAATTTCCAGGGATCTTAACAAGAGACTCTTACAGCCTGACCCAAAGGAAAACCTTCTTATGCAGTAGTTATTTTCATGCCCATGGTGACATAGGGGTAGGACCTTATCCAGTTATCACACCTTTGGAGACATAGGGTAAGAGTAGAGGTGGAAGAAGGAGTAGTTAGAATTTCCCAGATCCCAAATCCTAGTGGTAGCCATTCCCTTTCTAATCTTGAGTTCTGAGAAGCCATAGTTCTAGGTGGTACTCATCATTTTTACTTGATTGGAAGTTTCTTGAGGACAAAGTGCTTGAAGATATTCCATAGGCCATGGGTACAGATTATGGCTTATAAGAGGGCCTTAATAAATACCTTTTGAGATGGTAGAGAGTTATGGGAAGAGAGATCAGAGATAGAATTATTTGTATGACATGCGGATAGAAAGAGACTGCAAACATCTTAGACTCCATGAGCACAGGTAAAAAGTCCTGGCCATAGGAGAAGATTGAATTGCAGGTGAGACAGAGACAGTCTGTGGGCTCCTTCCTTCTCTGCCAGTGATAGCTAACAGTGTGGGTTTGTGTAAGTCCATTTTCTTTCTCTGGATTATGCATGTTTCCACAGAGGATGACGTTACCTGCTTATCTTTACAAGAGGGCTGGTTATGAACACCCTTAGGCCAAGCACACGTGAAACTGATGGTAAATAATGAAATGATGTACATACAATGGCAATGACATCGACCATAATGATGACAGAGAGAGTTTCCATTGGTTGATTACTGACCTGGCATTCTGATACACTGTCCTCACAACTTCTCTGTGGGTCATTATCTCCCCAGTTACAGTGAGGAAATTTTGAGATATTATCCTTATTAATTATATAATTATCAAGTGCATACACACCAAAATCCTGACATTTGCTCACTTCTCTGACAGGTGGCAGAGTAAGAGTTGGGGAATCAGTGTTAATTCTTGTTGGCCAAAAACAAACTTTCAAATTAAATCTTAAGTCAGATTGTGCTGGGTACATCTTTGCAAAACTGTATTCACAAAGGGTTCTTGCAAAGTAGAGCTTGCTCTTTCAACCAAATGTTTTGCACTCCCTATGGTCCAGGGGAACATCCAACTCTTTCTGGAATAAGGATGCCTGTCTGAATTAAAGCTGCTCATTCTGATGCCAACTGGCCACAGGGTTTGGGCAACTCCATTACCTCATCTTCTTTCCTGTCTTGAAGAAGCAAAGATAATGACACTTTCCCAAGGCTGGGGCTGGGTGAATGTTGGTAAATGGCTTTGAAGATGGCAAATGTTATTTAAGTGGTAAGTAGTATTATTTGTTGTGGTTCCAAACACTGTTTCCCCTCCCCATTGTTAGGCTACAAAACAATAAAGGGCAAGGTAAAAGAGCCTCTGAAGTGTCCAAACATCCAATAAATCAGGGAACTTTGGCTGGAGCTCTGTGATGGTTATCTGCAAACCCAGCATTAGCTTTGTAGCATTTTTGTGTAGGCAGGTGGTTGCCTAACCTGCACTTTAACATGTCAGCAGTGGGCCCTGGTACAGTTGGTACACACTGGTGATGTAAGTGCTCTTTAGACCAACCTGGTTTGCTGACATCATGCTCTGCTGTGTTCTCTTTGAGATGCAAATGAGGTTTTGGAAGTGCCTCTGGTCCTTTCATCATTCACACTTAATGAAAGGGAATTAACATTCATTGAGACCTTCTGTGTACCAGAAAATTTTACGAACATGCTCTCATTTATTCTCACAATGATCCAGTGAAGTAAGTCTGAGTGGCCGCATTTTACAAGTGAAAAAACTGAGGTACATGGAAGTTAAAGAATTTATCTCTGATCATATAACCAGTAAGGGGCTGAGGTAGGGTTTGGATCTAGGTCTTGTACCCACCACCATCCTCTTTTATTATATTAAACTATGGGGTGACATGCCTTATGCTACCTCCCTAATTACCTATCAAGTTCCTCCAAACTCCCCACTAAAAATCTCTCTTCCATGTCCTTCTATTGTCTTTTAATAAAATAAAGACCAAATTCTAATATAGTCCTGCATAATCTGGTTCTGAATCTGTCTCTCTCTTTCTCGAGCCCCATACTCCTTTATTTCAGATCCCTGAATATTATAACACCCCATCTTTAGGCTTTTGCACAAACTGCCTGAAAATTTTATCTTCTCCCTTATCATTCTCCAGCTAATTCCTGCTAAACCTTTACACAACATTTTCTTGGGGATGCCTTCTCTGAAATTCCAGACATCGTTTACCAAGTGTGGTCCCTAGATCATCAACATCAGTATCACCCGGAAATTGGTGAGAGAGGCAGAAGCACAGGCCCCACCCAGACCTACTGATCTCAGATACTCTGGGGCCCAGCTCTCCAGACAACTTTTTGCTTGCTTAAGTTTGAAAAGTCACCGAGTTTCTCAATCTTGATGTTGTTGACTTGTAGGCCAGATAATTTTCTGTCACTGCTGTTATTGGGGGCACTGTCTTGTGCATTGTAGAATGTTAGCAGCATCTCAGCCTCTACCTATTTGATGGCAGTAGCACTGCTGTACGCTTTTCCTCTTGCCCCCAAGTTGTGATAATTAGAAATGTCTTCAGACATTGTCTAATGTCCATTGGGAGACCAAATGGTCCCTAGTTGAGAACCACTACCTTAGGCATGGGTATGTCTCCGTGTGAATCACTCCTCTAGCACCCTGGACAGTTGAGGTTAATGAGTTGACAACTTATTGGAATCGTTTGTTTAAGGCATGTCTCTACAGACACATTTCTAGCAGCTAATACACTGCCTGACTTCTATTGTGTTCTCGAGAAATACTGTTGACACAACAGGTGTGTGCTATACCTCTTCAAAACCAATACTATAACTGAATTTTTGAGATGAGATTTTAACTGGTGGGTGGAATGGCTTATGGGTGAGTAGGATCTTGGAGATGGTTTAAAAACAATCCAAAGGTGAGTGTTCCTACAGCAGAACCCTGGGAACAAAGGGGTCATTGCATCCCCAGCTGGAGAGGATCTGTATGGCTTCTCTATAATATAGTGGCAGAGAATGTGATTAAATGCTAGACAGAGAGAGAGAAAGAGAGAGAGAGAGAGAGAGAGAGAGAGAGAGAGAGAAGTTCTTTTGGAATGATGCAGAAGGCCCTGACTAACAATAGGCTGCTGCCACTGTCACTGAAAGAGAAACAAAACCTCATTCTGCCCACAAGAGCAATAAGGAGATTGTTGGCAAAGAGACCTGACTCAGCATTCCTTGTGACGGCCTAAGTCTGTGCCAGAGGTGTATTCACATTGACAGGGAAAGGAAAAGGCAAATTCTGATCCTTCTGCTTCCCCGGATATCCTCAAATTGAGAAATCCTTTCTGAAATTGAAGCATAAAGGAGAGCTGCATTAAGGGATGTTATCTGTGCTTACATCCCTCTTCTAAGCTGTTTGTCCTCTAAGTCATCATCCAAGCTTGTGGAATGTGGTTGTAAACACAAAAAACGGGACTGGGCAGCTCATCCATGGAAGTCTGTCCCTTTCAGGGTTTGCACTGCCATTGCAAAGGAGGCCTGTTGGCTTTTATAGGAAATGCTTCAGATACAAAGCTGATGTCAGGTTGCCAGTAACCTACGTAACCTCATAATCTGGGAACTGCAGTTGAAGTATGAGAAGGTAAGAGGAAATGCTTTCCAGGTTTATACTGAAGGAAATAAAAATATTTTACCCTAAGTAAATTTCTTTCACATATTTTGAGATGACTGTTAGAGAGATAGCAAACAGAAGTGGCCTTGCAAAGGTACCTTTTGTAAGGGGAAATTATCATCTATAGGGAATCTGTCTTGATTCAGGCAGACATTCCCTGTCTGGATCTAGGAAACATTGACTGTGAGTCTGATATCTTCAGAGATCTAAAAGAAAAATTGACCATTTATTCTTCTGAGGGCTACTACCTGCAAGGGTTCATCTATATACCAAGATCACTTTTGCCAGCCAGGCCTCCTCTTCTCTCCTTTCAATAACCAACCATCTTGCCACTAAAACCTGAGTCATGGTCATTGTCTATTTTGGGCCATGCCCTGAGATTCTCTTCTTTCTATAACCACCAAATGGCACTATATAAGCTTCTGCATCCCATCAGGGGGTTAGGTAATCATTCTGTGGATGTGATAATAAATTTGTATTCCGTTACTCTAACTAATCAGCCTTCTGAGAGTTGAGTTTTCAGCAAACCTTCAGAGGGAGGGGAAATTTTATATATTTATATATATTTTTAAATAATGCTTTTTCTTGAAGAAATTTTGAAAAAAGAAAAAATGGGGAAAACAGATTTTTTTCTATGTAAATATTTTCATTGTTTTTCTATTTTTTATTCCAGTTTTGCTATCAGACTATAGCAAACCATTTTTATTCCTGGTTACTTCACTTAACATTATTTTTGCAGCATGTCTCCAAGTTACTACAAAATGATGTTATTTTCAAAATGATACCAAATTCAATTTTAACCCATTCTCAAAGATAAAGTCCTTAAAATGTTCCAACCTTAGAAACACAAAAACAATATTTTAGCCCTTTAGTAAAATGTCTGTTGAAGCTGCATTCCAAGGTTGCCCCTCCATTACTAGTGTTTGAGTTTATCTATTTAATGTCCTCTTACTGCGATCAGGTGATAACTTGAATTATCTGATAGGGGAGACCTCAGAGTGCAGATTTCTGGAATAATGGCTCTGAAGGGTACAAAAGGATGTGTGTATTTGGTTTTAGGCAGACGTGTATCCTCTAAGAGCATAACCCCTTTGCTTTTCACTCTTCACTCAATGACTTCAAGAATGTCATTTTGGCTTTGATTGCTATTAAGGTGTTTTTCTGCCAAAATCTTTCATCTCAGGCTTACAGTCATGAAATCCACTTTAAAAATTGATAAAGAGAAAGTGTCTATCTCCTACTTCCACCCCCTCAAATAAATTTAAATTCCTATGAGACCTGGATTTTTTCTTACAGAAGTGAAAGATAATTTGTTGGCATGCATATTTTCTTACAGAACCAAATTACTGAAGGGAGTTGTAACCTGGTTTCAAATACTCTAGGGGTTCCTTCACTCAGAGCTACATTTTGTCATTGTAATTAGACCAGGGAGGCTGGTTTTAGAAGCCTAGTATCCTCGTCCAGGGAAGAAGGGAACCACTACACGTGCAGGAAAGAGACTTCCTTCCTTCCTTCCTTCCTTCCTTCCTTCCTTCCTTCCTTCCTTCCTTCCTTCCTTCCTTCCTTCCTTCCTTCCTTCCTTCCTGCCTTCCTTCCTGCCTTCCTTACCTTCTGTCCTCTTTTCTCCCTTTCTCCCTCTTTTCTTCCCTCCTCCCCTCCTTCTTTTTCTTTCTGTCTTGATGTATCTATTTAGTCTAAGGTGGAATATATGGTAATAGGGAATTACTAGGATTATTACTACACTGTCACTCTTAATAGTTTATTAATAAATTTCTATAGCTTCTCTCTTATTATTCTGCCTTATTGTGAATTGTTTCAGCAAACTTTCCCAATAGCACACAAACCTCTCTTTTTCATGTTCTTTCCGGGCTATCATTTTGGTGCAGACACAGACCAACCACCAGCCTTTGGAGCCCCATGCCCCAGATGACAGCACCGAGAGAGGGAGGACTTTGCTCTCTGCTTTGAAGAAGAGGCCAATTGCTGATAGATACTGTCCATCTTGAATTTCACGTTTGTGAACATTTCTGTTGTATTTGGGACATTATATATTTTTTGAGATTTGTTCATAACAACAAATACCTTCACAAATACCTTTGTCACTTGCTAATAAAAGTAAGGTTAAAACCCACATTTCAATTAATTCGTGTGTATAATGTTTACAATGAGTGGCTTCCAGGGAACCAAAGTTTTATTACAATCAATGCATACAAAATTCTCTCCTAGATCTTAGAATTAGTTGGTGCCAACACAGGGGGAAAGGTGGTTCAGGGTGGTGCAATCAGGGGATTCTGAGGTTTTTATGGTCCCTCGTACACTTGTCCTAGCCATGGAACTAATGGCTTCAGAGAGAAGAGGAACATTTGTTGGCGCCTAGAGAGCCAGAAGATGAGGTGGCCAGCTCTCCAAAGCATGAAGTTATAGACTATGTCACAAAATATCAGTCAGAATAATGGGAAGCTGGTAAGGGTTTTTCAGGCTCACATTGAGAAAATGAGTCTAGAGGAAACTTACCTGATGTCCTGTTTCTTTGCATAAATCTTCATTTTCATATGTGTGTGATGCACCCACACGTTTTCCCCTCGCTGTGCCCCTCTCTCCTTTTGTCTTTGGATTTTTCAGCAGAGACCCTGCATTGTCCCTTTTAGCATAATACCCACTTTCTAAGGGGCTGGCTACCACAGAACAGTCATGTGGGCAGCGTATTCCCAACTACCTCCCCGCCCTCCCTAGTCTCTATCTGGCTTACCATCTGGAGTAGCTCTCACTAGAAAGTCGTTCTTTTGCTCTGGGCAAACATAGCCCTTGGTTTTTGAAGTTGAATGAGTCGATTTAATTCACAGCAAAGCCAAACCTGTTAGGTCATAGGATTTCTGAATGGAGATCTGAATCTTCCTTCCACTCTACCTGCCCAACCCATCTCTATCCCCCCTCGTCTCCTACCAATTCAGTCACTTCTCAAATACTATTCCAGAGATGTCTCCACTCCACTTGTTACTTTCCGTCTCCTCCACCGGCTGTGTGTTCTCTGGTACTTTAATTTGCTATCCTCTAATTCTTTCCTCACATGTGGCACACCTACCTGTTCCTTCACAATGTTAGTGTGCCTTCTAACATGGTCTGTATAGAATGTTACTCTTTCCATGAAGTTTCTTTTCTCATATAGAAATATATAGGTATTTATTAGAAAACAAATTGCACATACATGAACAATGGAATGTTTGAAAAAAATTGAAAGGCAGTGCCTTTTATTATAAATAGAACAGAACTCTCCCCCAAATGTAAAGCTATTAAAACATGAGCTATGTACCAATCTGTATGCCACCCCAAATCATCCTTGTCCCACCAGAGTTGTCCGTACTGGGTTTTAGAAATCATGTCTGAACTTGGTGCTCGACATCCCTTTTTTCCTATTCTACTACCTGAAGTTCATCATGATCCTATAAGAGGGGGCTTTTATTTATTTATTTTATTTTATTTTATTTTGTATAGACAGAGTCTCACTTTATCGCCCTGGGTAGAGTGCCGTGGCGTCACACTGCTCACAGCAACCTCCAGCTCTTGGGCTTAAGCGATTCTCTTGCCTCAGCCTCCCTAGTAGCTGAGACTACAGGCACCCGCCACAGCGCCCGGCTATTTTTTTGTTTTTGCAGTTCAGCCGAGGCCGGGCTTGAACCCACCACCTTCGGTATATGGGGCCGGCGCCCTGCTCGCTGAGCCACAGGAGCCGCCCCATTCAGAAATGTTTTGATCGTACTGTTACAGATAGCCTTCATGGCATTTTCTTGATCACTATATAAAGACATTGATACTCTACATTTAATAAGTTTCACCAGTACCCTGCTAAGATGCACCGTAGGTGTGATCCCACTAAACCATTGATATTTTCTGAAGACATTTGTAATGTTTTTGTAAGCTTTTGTGGTATTCCCTAA
>CAUYON010065758.1:0-41689 GCA_963573935.1 Arctocebus calabarensis
TATACATTATAGGTTTCCACTTTTTGCCTTCACAGAATTAAAAAGGCTTAAAATTTAATAACAATGTTTAAGATAAGGATTAGAAACAAAACCCCTGAAAAGAATGAACAAAGATAAATACATTCAGAAAATAAATCAGACAATTACTGTAACAAAATATTAAGCAATATTAATAATAGTAATGCAAAGAAAGTAACATTCACATTGTCAAATAAGAGTATGTCTATTATAGAATGCTTTAACTCTGAGGCTCAGTATGGAGTTATCAGTTAACTTCTTTTTTTTTTTCAAAGTCTCAAAAAATAGACAACTAATATTTATAAATCAGAGTAAAAGATAATTTCAAAAAACAGATCATGCCAAATCTTATAGACAATAGAAAAAGGAGAAATCCTCCAAAGTCATGCTAATTAATCTGGATATACCTGATATTAAAATTGGAGAAAAAAAATTGGAGAAAATATGTTGTTATAAAGGGAAATTACAAACATATTTCACTTATAAATGAGGATGGAGGATGCAATATCCTAAACAACATATTAAAAAGTTGAATTAAAAATTAATGTTTAAGTAATGTACTTTGGTCAAAATTGAATCCAGTTTATTTGAGAATTTGTCACTATATTCTTTTCGTATTTGTTTTCTTTCCCTTACCCCGCTCTCCTCCTCCTTGCAGAAATCTCTCATCATAGGACCTGATTGAAGATGGCAGTGGAGAAAGCAGCTTCTATGCAGCCAGACGCAGTGAGAGTGGGGAGAGAAGACTCCAGGCATCTCTGGCCGGTGGGTTTTGCCCAGAGGCTTCCCTTTGGTGATACATCTCTAAATTGTGCTTCTCTTTTTCTATCTGCTCTCCCACAGGGAATTGAGTTTCGTGTATATTAGAACTACAACTGTTTCCCAATTATTATACATGTCTTCATCTTTTTTATTATGTTATTTTTCTGTGGTATAGGTTACCCAGTTTTTCTGGTTCTGATTTTAGGTTTATTAATAAATAACTCATGTTGTGTCTAATCTTCTATGAAAGTTTGAAAACAAATTTTTGATTTTAGATACTCTATTTTTTTCAGTTTTAGAATGTTTACTTCATATATTATAATTGTCTTTCCTTTGGCAGCTTAAAGATGACTTTTTATGGTCTTCTGGCTTTTTGAAATTATGCTGAAAAGTTAATCATCATTCTTATTATTTCTCTGAAAGAAATATAAATTTTTCTCTATTTTGATTATATATTTTCCCCTTATCTTTTGTTTTCAGTACTTTTACTATTATGTGCCTATATGCGGTTTTTTTTTAATATTCTACACAGTTTTGCAAAGCATCTTTAATCTTTGGTCTCACAGTCTTCACTAGTTTTGTAAAATTTCCATTCATTATATATATTATTATATATAATTGCCTTATTATATATTATAATATATAATATATAACATGTTATAATATATATAATATAATATATATATAATATATTATTGCCTTATTATATGTTATAATATAATAATATATAATATATTAATAGTATTATATATTATATATAATTATATATATATATATATAGTTTGGCATTCATTGAAGGTACAAAGAATTAGGTTACACTGATAGTGGTTGTTAGGTAAAGTTCCTCTTGTAATTGTGTCCCGCTACCAAGAAGTGTGTCAAACACTGTAACCCCCATCCCCCTACTTCCTCCCCTCTTCCTAATCCCTCATTCTCCTACCCATCACCTTGTATTAGATCTTCTACTGCCTTCATATCAGAATTGAGTGCACTGGATTCTTGATTATCTGTTCTTATGACACTTTACTAAGAAGAATATGTCCCACCTCAATCCAGGGTTATACAAAATATGTAAAGTCTCCATCTTTTTTTTTTTTTATTGTTGGGGATTCATTGAGGGTACAAGAAACCATGTTATACTGATTGCATTTGTTGGGTAAACTCCCTCTTACAGTCGTGTTTTGCCCCCAAAAGGTGTGGCACACACCAAGACCCCAACCCCCTTGCTCCTTCCCTCTCTCTGCTCTTCCTTTCCCCACTCCTCCCTCTTTTTTAGCGGCTGAATAGTATTCCATGGTGTACATACACCATGGCTTCTTACTCCATTCCTGGGTTAGTGGACAATTAGGCTGTTTCTACATTTTTGGTGATTATAAATTGAGCTGTGATAAACAGTCTAGTACAAATGTCCTTATGATAAAAGGGTTTTTGTTCTTCTAAGTAGATGCCTAGTGATGAGATTGCAGGATCAAATGAGTTGTCTAATTTGAGTTCTTTGAGGATTCTCCATACTTCCTTCCAAAAAGGTTGAACTAGTTTGTCCCACCAGCAGTATAAAAGTGTTCTCTTCTCTTCACATCCATGCCAGCATGTGCAGCTTTGAGACTTTGTGATGTGGGTCATTCTCACAAGGATTAGGTAATATGTCAGGGTAGTTTTGATTTGCATTTCTCTGAACAGTAGGGACAATGAGCATTTTTTCATATGTTTTTTAAGCCATCCACCTGTCTTCTTTAGAGAAGGTTCTATTCATGTCTCTTGCCCAGTGATAGAAAGGATTGTTTGGTCTTTTTGTTAATGAATTTGGGCTCTCTATTGATCCTAGTTACTAAGTTTTTGTCTGATTCATAATACACAAATGTCTTTTCCCATTCTGAAAGTTGTCTGTTTGCTTTGGTTGTTATTTCCTTAGATATACAGAAGATTTTAAGTTTAATTAAGTCCCATTTGTTTATTTTCTTGTTGCAATTGTTATGGAAGTCTTTTTCATAAAATCTTTCCCTAGGCTGATATCTTTAAGTGTTTTTCCCACACTTTCTTTAAGGATTTTGATTGTTTCATGCCTTAGATTAAAATCTTTTATCCATGTCGAATCAAATTTTGTAAGTGGTGAGAGAGGTGTGGGTCTAGTTTCAGTCTTTTATATATGGTTATCAAGTTCTCCCAACACCATTTCTTGAATAGGGGTTCTTTTCCCCAGTATATGTTCTATTTTGGTTTATCAAAGATCAGGTGGCTGTAGGATGTTAGTTTCATCTTATGGTTTTCTATTCAGTTACAAATGTCAGTGTCTCTATTTTTGTGCCAATAACATGCTGTTTCAATCACTATGGTCTTCTAGTACAACCAAAAGGGTAATAGAGTGATACCCCTGGCTTTATTTTTATTACTAAGAATTGCCTTGCATGTACAAGCTTTCTTCTGGTTCCATACAAAATGAAGAATTATTTTTTCAAATATTGAAAGTATGATGATGGTATTCTAATGGGGACTGCATTGAATCTGTAGATTGCTTTGGGTAGTATAGATGTTTTCAAAATGTTGATTCTTCCCAGCCACAAGCATGGTATGTTCTTCCATTTGTTAATATTTTTTGCTATTTCTTTTCTTAGGGTTTCATAATTTTCTTTGTAGAGTTCTCTCACCTCTTTTGTTATGTATATTCCTAGGTATTTCTTTTTTCTTCTTCTTTTTTTTTTTTTTTGAAGCTACTGTGAAGAGAACTGTGTCCTTGATTAGCCTCTCATTTTGGCTTTTTGGCATATAAAAAGGCTACTGATTTGTGGACATTGATTTTGTATCCTGAAACATTGCTGTGTTTTTGATCACTTCCAGGAGTCTTATGCTTGAGTCTTTGAGATTCTCTAAGTATAAGATCATACATATCATCAGCAAAGAGCAAGAGTTTGACCTCCTCTGCACCAATTTGCATGCCCTTTATTTCCTTTTCTTTCCTGATTGTGTTGGCTAGAATTTCCAGCACTACGTTGAATAGTAGTGGCGATAGAGGACAACCTTGTCTGATTCCAGTTCTAAGTGGAAAAGCTTTTAGTTTTACTCCATTCGCTATAATATTAGCTGTGGATTTGTTGTAGATGACTTTGATCAGATTAAGAATTGTGCCACCTATGCCTATATTCTTAAGTGTTCTAATAAGAAAAGGATGCTGAATTTTATGACTGTGCCTCTATAGGTCAGTTGGCACTTATTTCTGGCTGCTTGCAGAATTTTTTATTTCATCTTGACTTTGGACAGGTTCATTACAATATATCTTAGACAGGCTCTGTTTGAGTTGAGATGACCTAGGGTTCAATATTCTTCTGAAAAGAGTGTGTCAGGGTTTTTGGTAAAACCTGGGGAGTTTTCATTTATGGTACTGTCCAGTAAGGCATCCATTCCTTTGAAAAAAATCTTCTTCCCCTTTAGGAATTTCTATTCTTTGTACATTTGAACACTTCATGGAGTCCCATAGGTCTCTAAGCACCTGTTCTGCTTTCCTCTCTTCTTCCTCTTTAACTGCCTGGATTAACTTGAAAACTTTGTCCTCTAGCTCTGAGGTTTTTTCTTCTCCATGGTCTAACCCATTTTTGATATTTTTCTACTGCATCTTTGTTTTTATTTGTTTGTTTGTTTGTTTTGGCCGGGGCTGGGTTTGAACCACCACCTCTGGCATATGGGGCTGGCGCCCTACTCACTGAGCCACAGGCGCCACCCGATTTCTACTGCATCTTTATATTCACTGATTGTCTCCTTCATTTCCTTAAGCTCTGCCATATCTTTTCTACATTTTATGTATCTCTCATCCGATTTTTGGTTCTACCTTTCCATTTTCTCATCCGTTCTTTTTATTGTCTTTATCATCAATATTTTAAATTCCCTTTCTGTCAAGTCCATTAATTCTTTGCAGGTGGAGTCTTCTGCAGTAGCTGCTCATGGTCCCTTGGGGGAGTTTTTCTGTTTTGGTTTTTCATGTGGCCCAAATTTTTCTGTTGGTTCTTCCTCATGTGTTCTTTCTTCTTGTTCACCTCCTAGTCCTTTTTTCCTTCTCACTGCCTCTTTTGCTTCAAATCCCAGGTCTCAGAGTGGCCTCAGCTTAAGCAAAGCCAAAATCTTCCTCATGGCCAAATAAACAGAAGTCCTTGCTCTTGATGACAATATTTTGCAATGTGTTACCAGGACACCAGGTGGTGCTGTGGTCTCTTTTAGGATATGGAGAGTACTGCCAGGAACCTCTATGGTCCTTATTTCAAACTCAGTTGCCTTCAGTGATTGCCTGATTATTTCCTCAGCATTAAGGACCCACTGGGTTGGGATTTTAAAGCTCACAAGAATCTTTCAAGGGTAGGGTCTTACAGTGCTCCCTGACTCCAGGCCCCATGGGGTGAGGGAGTCCCTCAACCTGTCCGAAAGGTGGGGTTCTCATCCTGGCAGGTGGAATTGAGATAGCTGTGTTTTAGGTCCCTGATAAGACCTTCTCATGATCTTCCCACAATGGAAGCCCCCTGTTAGACCTTCTCAGTATGGCTGCCTTGCCAGCCACCAAACCAATGGCAAATCCACTCCAACTGGCATTCGAATTTGGTTGTTGAATACTATTCTAGCCTGCCCACTCTTCCAAGCTTTCCACTTAATGTGCAGCTTCCCCCAACAATTGAAAACTGTGGAAAGGCTTCCTCTCATCCTGGATCTCTGTTGGGAGCCACCTGGTCCCTGCTGGTTCCAATCATTTGCCTACTTCATCAAATTTCCACTGCTCTGGATCATACGCTGTATCTAGCTCAGCAACACCTCACTGTGCTCCCTGAGTACAACTCTGGGTCCGAACCCCCTGCCAAGTATGGCTGGGTTCTCTCTTTTCCCCAATCATTTTAGGAGAGCTCAGCTGAAGGATCCTTCTGGTCTGCAATCTTACTCTGTCCTCTCTTCATTCATTATATTTAAAAATATTTCTTCATCTTCATTTTTTCCTATCCTTCTTGGACTCCAATTGCTTCATTTTAATTAGAGGTGAAGTCTTCTTTTCATTCTCTTCTCTGTATTTCTGGTTTTTTTGTCCTATAGTACCTTATGTTACAACCAGTTTACAACTAGTAAATTCCTAATGGTAGATGTTATATTTTACTGTCCTAAAATGTCTTTTAATTCATTTTTGAATTTAAATTCTCTTTTGAAAAATTTCTAACTTTTTGTTCATTTTACTGGACATTTTCTTTGAAATAATTACTTTAGAATTAGTTGCTAACTTCTGTATTTAGATTATCTTAGGCCTACCCCTATTGTCAATTGAATTCTCTTCATTATTGGTCTCACTATTATGGCTCTTTGCATGGCTTGTAAATCTTTATTTTGCATTTGACCCTGTGTATAAAATGATTATAGACACTGCATTCAATATTATTTTTTTTTCCCCAGGGTTTCATTAGGTAAAAAAAGCAAGGGACCAATAACTTCAATCTACTCAAAGATTAAACTGAGCTCCTCTTTATATACCCTCAGTTCATTTACTATTTTTCTTTTTTATTAAGTAGGAGGCTGCTGGGTTTTTGATTAAGAGCCTACCAACTCCTTGTGACCTCAGACATGAAACATAGAGGAGAGGCATTTTGGCCTTTCAGAAGTTTAAGTTTAGGTTTGTATTTTACCACTTTATGCAGCTTCCTTCAAAATCTGATAGTTCTTTTGAGTATAATACTTTACATGGGTTTGGTGCAAACTCCCTCCCATTGCTAAGACTTCATTTCCTAAGCACTACAAGATGTGAGTGTTGCCTTTCCACTTCCTGGAATTTTCTAGCTTAGCCATACTCACATTCCTATTTCACCCCACCCCTCAGCAAATGTTCTTAAAAAAACAAACAAACTGGAAATAGACTTGGGAGATCTTCTACATTTCCATCATGCCAGCCCTATGGACATCAAAAGCTATATTTGTTGCTCTTTTTTCCAGTAACTGAGTCCCTGTGCCCAGGTCATGAACAACTAGTTATGTAGTATTGTGTAACGACCCATGCCACCTATTCATTTGATCGTAATTCTGTGGGTCAGCAATTGGGTTGGCCTTGCCTAACATCCTCGTACAGCTTTAGTAATCTCTCAGATCCACTGAGAATGGATGGTTTAAGAGGGACTCATTCACATATTGGTACACAGTGCTGCCTATAAACTTGAGCATCTCCCTCCTCCTCTACTTGGCCTATCACAGTCTAGTAGGTTCAACTAGCCATCTCACAAGGTAGTGTCAGGTAATTGTTCTGATAGAATAAAAAAGACATCTTGAGGCTGAGGCTTCAGAACACACTTCAATTATGCCCCAAAATATTCGTCAATACAGGTCACAACGCTAGCCTATATTCAAGAGATGGGGAAATATTTTCTACCTCTTTCTTGATAGGAGCAGTGCCAATATCACATGGCAAGAGTACTCTTACATGTACGGGTTGAATTATCATAGCCATCTTTACAAACAATCTAAAACTCATTTCTAAAATTGGCAAATACTTTTGGGGATGTAAATGTCTGGTATTAGTTTACCAAGGAAAGAGAGCTTTCTTTTCTGCTGTTTTAACTCAAGTAATCTTCATTGATCCCAGAGTATTCTTAAGAGTAATCTTAAAAATATAATTTTGTAATTCTTCTTCCTATTTTATTTAGGCATTTCAGTGGCTGCTGGGACTACTATTATCTAAAATAATCTTGACTGCTGTTGTACCGAGAACTGTTTTCACAAATGTATGTCTGTAATACTATTTAAGTCTTATTGTATCTTTTGAATTTAATAAAATGAATAAAATAATTGATTTAAATCTTGATAGACAAAAGATACTAATATGCAAATATTGTCAAAACTCAATACATTTGAACAAAAATGTACTAACTTAATTTTTCATTTTTGTTCAACTAAAAAATAAAATTGCTGCTAAACTGATAAACTTAATTATATTTAGGACTAAAGACAGCTAATTAAAATACTTTTGCAGTACAACACAGACTTCCAAAATAGATAATTTCCCTTGAATTTAACTTATCTGTTTAGTGGTTTCTATGGTTTCTCTGCAATGTTATTCATTCATTTGCAACTACTTTTCACAGTGTGTTTGATACAAAACATGAAATTAAGAAGTAAAATAAAATTTACTTTTAGTATATTTTATTCTTGTTAAGCCATTTTTCTCTCAATTTCAAACCTACCCTTTTCTTCCTTATCTTTCTGGGGTTAGGATTCTGCTAACCACATTTCTGCTGTACTAGGTGCCTCCCTCTTTGACTTCGACAGTAATGAATTCTAAATGAGGGATGGAGGCCTGGAGGAAGAAAAGAGGACATGCCTTTTCCTGTCAACATCACCTGAACAATGGTTTTTCACCCTTGAAATGGTATTGGGTAATAGTAGCAAATGATTTCTGTTTTTAGTTATTTTCCACTAAACTCCTATAACCAGCCTTATCGCAGAAATCATGCAGTCCTCTGTCATGTTATCTTTAGATATCTATTTTACTTAAAGATTCATATTTAAAAAAATTTTTTTACAAAATGTCTTCCCTTTAGGATAAGTTTTAATAACTTTACATGTCAACAGACATGTTTCAAGAACGCTGTTTTAAAATATTACCCAATAATTTATGAAACACAATTACTTATTTAACCAATCCTAGGTTACTAGAAATTTTCAGATTTTAATAATGCAAGTATATTTTTGCAGATTCTAATATTTCCTCAGAGAAAACTTTTTAGGAGAGAAATGTCTGTATCATTAAATATATATTTCAGGATATTTATAACAGACATTTTAATTGTCAGAAAGTATATATATGTATCACCAAATTGCCAGAAAGTCAGTATCAATTAACATTGACTACATCAATATAAAAGATTATTTATTATTTTTTTTTGGTTTTAATTTTACCATAGTTATTGTTATCAACTTTAATATACAATAATTTTGGAGTATCATATTGTTATTTTAATAAAGATTTTACAATTTGTTTGCTATCATTTTTCTTTTGTGAGTTGACCTATTTCTAGAGTTATTCTTTCTCTGTATAATTTGGAACAGCTGAAAGGAAATTATTCAATTTCTATTTTAGGTTTTAGTGTTTGATCTTTGAAACCATCAACTTTGAAAGTTCATATTATATTCATTTCGTAAGTACCACTGTGGTTTAAGCTAATTTCTCTTCTTCTCATCTCAATCTCCTATTTTATTTAAAAAAAATTTCATCACAGAAATAAGTGTTCATTACCCTGTAAGAATTGCATATTAACCTGCTATAACTCTGGTCAAAAGCTAAAATACAGGTATCTTAATAAATAGCACTCAAGAATAACAAATCCACAAGGAGAGGAATTGAATTAGTTGTAAAGTTTATCTACTTTAGGTTCATGAACTTTGTATATTGACTAATTTGATTACAAGATATGTTAGTGAGAGTTAATGGCTTAAAATATTATTTATTCCAAGTATCATATTTAAGTTTGAACAGAAGATTTATGGAGTCTAAATATTTTAATTTTAAAAGTGTGAAAATTTTACAAGAGTAAGAAATATTTTGGGCAGCTATACATTCTTCACAGTTCAAATGTCATCAGCAGTCATTTATAACCTCACCTGGAGATGACCAGTCAGTAGGGAATTGGCTAAACTTTAAATACAAAAGATGAAAACAAACATGAGTAAAGGCAAGGTAAATCTGATAGAATATGAAATATAAAAATAAGTATATTACTTAAAAGAAAGCAAAGTGCAAGTGAAATAATTTAAGCCCTTGCCAATCCTGGAAGATTATTGCAAAACTGTAATTCATATAGTTTATAGTCAGCGGATTATAGTTTTTAGCTTCACATCACCTTATTTCTGGTTATTAAAAACTCTTTGCCCATTTCCCAAGTATATATGGTATAGATGTTATTAGTAACAAAAAATTAAAAATATGTTATGATTCTTGGAAAAACATCGCCCTGAAACATTCTGATTTTCTTTTTTTATATATCTTCCAATTCTGTCTGTGGAAAATAACAAAATAGTCACACATATTAATGCTCAGGTTGTAGATATTTAGATATTGTATACCTGTATCAAAACATTACATGCACCTCAAAAATGTACACCGTTATGTACCCATAATAATTAAAAATTAAAAAATTAAAATGAGCATGTCCTGGTACTGTTCAAAAGGAAGAACTTTCAGTATTGTCGAAGTCTCTGATTGATTTCTTACAGGGATCAGAGTAGTCAATCTCAAGGCTTCATGAGAATGCAAAGATGTCTGGAAAGACCTGAGGATGGTATGGGCTCAATGGAGGTAGGTGATGATAGAACATAGGGAACAAAGTGCATTTCTCAATAAGGGAAGAATTTCTATCACTTAGGAATTTATTTTCAGCTGTTTCATAAATTATTAAGAACCAAGGATCTATCATTATGTTCTGTTTTGGTTTCTTACACTTTCTACCTCATGTCATAAACATCTCTGCCAGCTCAAGGTACTATGTCTGTTCTAGGAAGGAAGTGCAAAGGATGAACATCCCCAGCTCTATCTGTCTTCCACTTTAATCAAGAAAGCATAAACTTTCATGGACTACCCCTGTTTATCCCAGTACCAGCTGATTTCTGCTTGCATCTCATTGGTTAGGACCAAGTCACGTGAACACAATTAGATGCAAAGGAATATGGAAAGTTCACTGACACAAAATGGCCTCACCAATAATATGAGGTACCCACCTGTTGGCAGAGAAAAAGAGGGAAAGGATAAGTAGTTGGGTAGTGACTATTGGTGTTGCTTTCATATTCTGAGGAATTGTAGTCATTAGTAGAGGTCAGATGACTAATAGAGGTATTTCTTTTTAGTTTCTACTAGTAAATATGTAACTATTAAAGATTAAAAATTTCACAAAAATCACAGTATAGCTTGATTTTTTTAAAAAGCAAAACCATTTTCTTAAGATAAAGTTAACATTTTAAATATGTGGTAAGCTTAAAATGAAAGAAAAAGTTGACATAGATTTGAACACTTAAAGGTATTTACATTTTTATAATGAGGTCTAAAAGTATAATTACTAGAATTTTAAGAACATGTTTTATTCATAGAAAGATGGGGCCTTTGAAGCAGATACATTAAACACAAGTATTCTGAAACATTTTTTAAAAAGTTAAAGTCTATGAAGTTTTTAGAGCTTTTTTAGTACTTTAGGAGTAAACTTTCAAATGTAGTTACTTTGAGCAAAACTTCAGATATGTTTTAATGTTTTACTTAAGAAGTATAGTTTCCTTGATAGTATACTTTTTAATGGAGAAAGCTGAATTATTATTTTTTTAGGTGTGGCTACAAATGGAATTTTCTCTGGGGTAAATTTGCAAATTATTTAATCTAACATGTTTGTAATTGTTAATTGAAGATTTCTTACCAAATACTTTAACAAAAATCCTGAGCTTATGGTCACCCAAAAGTATAGTATCTGAATTTACATTATTTACTTTTTAAAAAAAATTATTGAAGAAACTTTAGAAAGTGTGTACAAGCAGAGGGTAAACAAAATCACCCCTAATCCAATATATATGTGGGGTTTTTTTTGTTTTTGCTTGTATTTTCAAAGATAATTCTGATAGCAACACCATTTATTGAGTGCTTACCATGTCCTACGCCCTGTGGTAAGCACTTTGAATATATTTTTCTTTTAATCTTTAAAAATCACAGTTACATAAATATAATTACCTATATTTTTATATGATAGATCTCAAAAGTAAATAAATTAGGTGAATTACTGTGTCAGTTTTGCTCCCTTGGGATGGGATTAGCCATGCAAAAGTTTTATTGGGGGAAATTATTGCGAAGGATAAAAAGGAGAATGTGAAGGCAGAGAGAGACTTCAGACACTTGGGAAAAGGGAGAGAAAGGAAGGAGGAAGGGAGGAAAAGAGGGTAAGAAAAAAGGAAGGAAGGAAGGAAGGAAAGAGGGAGGGAGGGAAGAAATTTAGAGCACAGAGTAACTCTCAGAAAATTTCAGCCAGCCTGTCACAAACCTTGACAGGTGGAGGTGGGGTTGCAGTATCCTCCGGACCAAAGATTGCCCACTAAAGGAGAATCCTTCATGGAGGAGGAATGGCCTGGCTCTGGTCCGTTAGTCATACTTTAGTCTTTGGCTGGGGTCACTTGGGCAAAGTGTAGTCTTGGTGTGAATTCTGGGATAGATCTAAAGATGGGGCAGCTGGAGACTGGAGCAAACGTCATGCTTCATAGCAGATTTACTTGAAAGGAAATCTGAGTAACATATCTTTATAATTCCCACACTTGCCAAAAGTGACAAGCTAGAGTGTGTCCAAGTTATAATTCCATTTATTTCCCAATCCTGTGACATTACAACTCTATGCTACAGTTTGCCTAGTTTATGAATTAGCATCACAGTGCTCTTTGTACTTGTAATATACTGTGGATAGGTTTCATGTCATTAATTGTAACAAAGTTGAATTGTTTCTTAAATAAAGTGTGACCTTTATTTTTGGCAATATAGAAGACTAGTACCCCTACTGACGTTTCTTCCCCAAACAACTAAAATTCTGTAGAAAATACACTACTTGTCTTATATTATTCATATTTATTTGCTCCTTTTAAGTGCATTGTTGATCTTAGAAAAGAAAGTCAGTCAATTTTGGGAACCCAGAATTGGGACTGATTAGGAAATTTTATTGTCATGAAATTTGGCTCCAGGTAGAGTGGGCAGGTTAATCTCCCCTGAAAAATCCATCATCGTAATATGATCCCAACGTGGATTTGCAGCCCAACTATCCACTACATGCTGTGCCTCCAGCTGCCCAGTGAAGAAAAAATATTTGGAGCAAGTGACTATCAATACAGGCCTCAGAAAAAATCCATAAAAAATTCTAGGGAAAGCTTAGTAACAAATATGATAGGAACATTCGTGATGTGTGTGTATATGTGTGTTCATATAACAAACATGATAGGAACATTCGTGACATGTGTGTGTATATATACAAACACATACATATATATAACACATCACAAAATACACCAAAAAATACAAAGTAGACACGGAAAAGATTTATTGGGGGAGATTCTTCTGAAGGATAAAGAGGACAGGGAGGAGAAGGCAAAGTAGTAATACATATAATGCTAAAATAATCTATATTAATTTTTATATAATCCAGGGAAGATATATGTAAAAGATACTACAAAATATGTTCTGAATTTGATACAAATTTGATTATATATATGTTTGCGAACTTGCTAATATAAATGATTGTTAAATTGATTAATGTTGTATGTATAATAATGAAGTATATATCTAACAACTCAAAATAATGTCCTATAATCCTTTAAGAGATAAGTATTGTCATACACAGATGATAAATATAAAATGATTTCTTGAAGACAATTTAATTATATGTATGAAAACCTATATGTGTATATTAAAATGCATAGATTTGACCTACCAATTTATGTGCATTTGTGACAAAGAAACATGTCTTTTAATAAATAGCATGTAATAAGAAACCTGTCTAAAGCTTTATTTGCAATAGCAATCATAAAAGTAGAAAGTCAGAAGCTATCTAAATACAAAAAACTAGTATATTTGGTAAATAAAATATGGCATAGCCATATGATAATGACATACTATTATACTTGCTGGAGGTTTTTTTTTTTTGGTTTGTTTTCTTTTTTTTTGTTTGTTTGCACTTTTTGGCCAGGGCCAGGTTCGAACCCGCCACCTCCAGTACATGGGGCCAGCACACTACTCCTTTGAGCCACAGGCGCCGCCCTGAAAAAACATATATTTTTTTGACATTTATACATGTACTATTATCCGATAATTGCTAATTGTCACAATTGTCAATTAGCATTCAGAAATTAGTGTTACTTCTTAAATTTCTAATTTGACTACAATTAACTCATTGAGGGATAGTGTTTAATAAATACCTGCAAGTTGTAAAATGTTTGCTTGCTTTTGTAAAAATCTGAATACGTATAGGTGGTGTCTCTGCCATTAAGATGCTATTAAAAATTAAACCAAGTTTAGCATAAACTAAATGCATTACACATAGAACTCGAGATTTATAATAAGTACTCTGATATCCTAATGTAAACACAGATCCTAAATTATTCTGATTTAATAGATTAGAGCTTTCCCTAATCTTTGATTATAGCCTCAAAACACAATAATTAGTATAGATGTAAACAATCCTTTCCTACACATCTTTCAGTGATTCTCCATGCCTGCTGGACTAAAGATGGATTAAAAGACTTTCTCTAAAGTGCATTGATTTGGAGTAACCTCACTGTTTCTTTTCTGACATTACTTTGTGAAATTAGATTGAGACACTCTTTTTCCCTGAAGAGCTTTACATTCACAAATGTTTCCAATTACATGAAATCTTTCAGAGTGTGAAGAGTCATCACACAGATGAGAGTGTCCAACTTGACCCTGTTATCTTGAATGACAGAATAAGAGAATATGAGTTTAAACTGAAAGAGAAGACCCTTTGTGGCTTCCCTGTGGGGAAGGTTTTATTATCTAAACCCTTCTGTTTTTGAGTAGCATGGGTTTCCTGCAGTGTATAAGCACTAAGATCCACTTGGAAGTTACTGTGTGTCAGGCATTGTCTTAAGCCTTTTACCTCTGTTAACTCACTACTCACTGAAACAGTCCTGCAAAGCAGATACAGTATTCTCCCCTTATCTGCTGCTGATATATTCTAGGACCCCCAGTGGATGCCTGAAACCGCAGATAGTACAGAATCCTACATGTACTACATCTTTTTCTACTCCCACATGCCTATGATAAAATTTAACTTATAAATTAGGCATGATGAATAATTAACAACAGTAACTAATGATAAAATAGAAAAATAATTAAACTATGCTATGATAAAAATGTGGACTTTTTCCACTATCTCAAAATATCTCATCTATACTCATCTTTCTTCTTGTGATCTGTTGATTTGATAACCCAGGCAGCTACAAAATGACTCACAGGCAGGTGGCAAAAAGAGTGGATACTCTGGATGAAAGGATGATTCATGGCCCTGTTGGGACAGAATGGGATGGCATGAGATCTCATCACTCTACTCAGGAAGGAATATAATTAAGAACCTACGAATTTTTTAGTTCTAGAACTTTCCATTTAATATTTCTGGACCATGGTTGACTATATTAACTGATGCTGCAGAAAAGTGAAATGGCAGATAACTGGTACTACTTTCATTATCCCTACTTTACAGATGAAGGAGCCGAGGCACAGTGAAATTAAGCCCAGAAACTTAAATAGAAGAGTCAGGATTACAAACCCTGACCACACAAGAGAGAAAGGAAAAGTTCCATGTTCTCAACTACCGGATTCTTTGGCCCCTCATCTGTGCTTTCTTGGTTATCCACCTATCTCAGCTTCTTTTGTGTTTAACTTTTCTGATCTTTCCAATAAGGCCCACCTTCTGATGCTTGCTTATGGGCATTCCTTCTCCAAATCCCATCTGCAGAATCATGTAGTTTTAATTAAATCTCCCGTAATAATTTACAGGTATCTTATTGCCCATTTAATCTTTTCAAGGTAGTTACAGACTGCAGTGAGTTCATCTCCACTGCTTCTAATAAAGTAGTTCATACATTTCACATTGTCACAATAAATGACAATAAAATTTTCCACTGATGCTTTATGTATTTTTCTAATCATATTTATGGATGCCTATTAATCCAGAAGTAGTCAAATAAAAGGTATTTCAAGAAATATTTGAGTATGAGAATATCTAACAAACAATATAAGAAGACAAATGGTTATGTTTAATTTTTCTAAAAAAGAAATGTTCTGTTCTTGTTTGACAAAGTTTTTTTTTTCTTTTTTCTGAAATCTCACATTATATTTGCCCCTTGAACAACATGGTGGGTAGGGGCCCTGAATGTCAGCACAGTTGAAAATTCATATATAACTTTTGACTCCCCCAACCATAACTACTAATAGGCTACTGTTGACTGGAAGCCTTACCAATAGCATAATCAATTAATACATATTTTCTCTCTTATAAGTACATATACTATAGTCTAAACAATGAAGTAAGCTAGAAAAGATGAAAATATTGTTAAGAAAATCATATAGTAGAGAAAATACATTTACTGCTCATTATGTAAAATAAATCATCACAAAGGTCTTCCTTTTTGTCATCTTCAGTAGTCTGTAGAGGGGGAGAAAGGGCAGGGGTGGTCTTGCTGTCATAGGGGTGGGTGGCAGAAGGAGAAGAGGTGGTGTAAGTGGAAGGGAAGGCTGGAGAGGCAGACTCACCCGGTGTTAGTTTTATTGAAAAGAATCTGCATCTAAGCGGACCCATGTATTTCAGAGCCCTCTTGTTCAAGGATCAACCTAATAAAATACTGAAAACTAAGTTAACTAAACTTAATTTCTCATTGGTTAAAGATTATGTTTTGCTTCCTACCAATATGAATCAGCATTTCCTGCTATCATTAGTTGTTCTTTGCTCTATTTTTTCTGCTACCATCTGCCACTGGTCTATGATCTCCTCCTGTTTCCGAGCCCAGCTGAGCTGGGTCTTCCTCTACTAGCCTTTATTATGACCAGGCCTGACAGTACACCAGTGATAATGGTAGTAAATTACAGCCACTTTGCACCAACTCGTCTCTGATACATCATTTCTTCTGATTTTAATGTGATAAATAATATCTTAAATGTTCGTTTTCTCTCTAATCAGTTTTCTTTTCATTCTTTGGGTATTGTGATCCTTTACTGAAACAAACTTTATTTTTTTTTTATTTTTAATTTTTTTTTGGCAGTTTTTTGCTTGGGCTGGGTTTGAACCCACCATCTCCAGTATATGGGGCCTGCACCCTAATCCTTTAAGCCATAGGCACTGCCCTTTTTAAATTCTTTTTTTAGAGATAGAGTCTCACTTTGTCCCCTTTCGCTAGAGTGCTGTGGCGTCACAGCTCACACAACCTACAACTCTTGGGCTTAGGTGATTCTCTTGCCTCAGTCTCCTGAGTAGCTGGGACTATAGGTGCCCACCACAACGACCTGGCTATTTTTTGTTGCAGTTTGGCCAGAGCCTGGTTAGAACCAGCCACCCTAGGTGTATGGGGCTGGCATCCTACTCACTGAGCCACAGGCGCTGCCCCTGAAAAAACTTTAAACAACATTAATTTAAGATTATGTGCCCAGGTAAATCATTTAGCATGACTTTGGACAAAACAGAGAACAGTGAGAAAACATCAATTTATTAATGTCTTCTATACAAAACATCTCAACATGTGATCCTCTGTCACTTTCATCAGAACACTGAAGGTGGTTTAAAAAAATGGAGACAATGGTTTCCCTATCTGGCCAAAACATCTAGGTACTGTGTACTGAAACCTTCATTTTAAATAAGCATCACAGGTTAATTTTGTAAACCTATGTTTGAGAAATAGTGCTTTATTTAGACAGTACTTACCTACAGAAGCAGAGACACCAGAGAGAAACTGTGGATAAGTGCATTTCCTTTCTAAGGAAATGATCTTATATTTTAAGTTTTTATTGTATATTCCAATTGCAAAAATTAAACCATTATAGATACTCATGGATGCAGGTATGGATAGGCACGCTGCATAAAGCAAACATGTAAGGTATGTTACTGAGATGGCTTGGTGCAAAATTTGTTCTAATCAGGATGTTTCATGGGTTCATGGCCACTTAGGTTACTCCCACAACTGGGCAATTATGAATTAAGTAGCAATTGGTGCTAATGCCCATCAACCCATGAATGGATCAACAAACTGTGGTATATGTATACCATTTAATACTAGTCAGCCATTAAAAAAGATGGAGACTTTAGATCTTTTACGTATACCTGAATGGAGTTGAAATATATTCTTAGTAAAGTATCCCAAGAATGGAAAAATAATACCCAATATACCCCACACTAATATGAAACCAATATATAAACAATTACATGTTCATATGAACAATAAAACTTCCATAGTCTAGTGTGGAGGTAGAGGAAGACAGGAGGGGGTTGGGGGCAGGACGTATGGTAGAAGGAGGGAGGGCACGAGGCGGGATCTCACCCAATGTGCACCTTGTCAGGGTGTACAACACACCCCTGGGTGAGGGGATCTTTTACAACTGGAACTTTACCCTGGAAGTAACAATATAATCTAAAAATTTGTACCCTCCTATTAATGTGAAATAAAAAAACCTGGGACACTTCATAATGGATGCTCTCTTCAACGTAAAGCTGCCTCAATAAGAAGCAGTTGCCTGGGCCATATTCTAAAATACCTTGGCTGAAAATCCGTGCTTGTTACAGGTCTTTGTGGAGCTCGATGTGATCCCAGTCCTGGAGATGATTCACCTTTCATCAGAAGTAAGCTGCTGAGATGGATTTTCATGCATCTTTGCTTTGCACAGATTCCTTACAATATCCCATTTGGTTTGTGTTTTCCTTGCAACCTCAGAGGATTTAGCAAAGAGTTAGTACAGAAACTGAATTTAATAGTTGCTATCAAGGAGCGGCAAAGGGAGAAAGGCCATCAGTAATAGAAACACGGCAATTTTCATTTTATAAGAAAATCTAAGTCTCTAATGACCAGTTATATTTATGTCTGCTCTCTTTTATTAGTAACAGAGGAAAACTACAAAACCAGAATTCTAATTTTGTGAGAAATAATCGTCTTGAAAGTCATCACTTGGACATTTTGCACAGAGTATGTTATGAAACATTTCTTTAAAGTTTTAAAGCTTTTTGTTTTTCATTCTTCATCAGGAGGCTGCACATAGGTATGTGTCTCAGGTGCTAATTAGTTGAATCTGATTCAACTAAAGTAGCATTAGTGCAGAGTGTGAAGAGTCATCCTCTTCTCTCTTTTGAAATTTTTAAACAAGATAAGTGATATTAATAAATACTAGTACGTTAAACTTATATATTGAGCTTTTTCATGGCAAAAAAATAGTGAAGTGGAAGGAAAATGTTCAAGAAATAGAAGCTCACTTCAATTGGAAGTCTCTCAGGTCATTGTTCTTTCCTGGCTATTGACCAGGCAGCCTCCTTTCAAATCCTTAATCCACTCTCTTTTCAATGTGGCTCCCTCCATATTCAAACCAGCATGTCAATCCTTTCTCATGCTTCGAGTCTTTTTGTCTTCCTTTTCTGCTTCCTCTTTAGCTTTCACAAGGTTGATGTGATCAGGCCCAGCTGCATAATCCACAGATACTCTCCCTATCTTAAGAACAGGAATTCCTAATTCCTAATTCCTTTCTTAAGGGATGAGTAAATTGGGACCCACTAATTAGTAACCTTCCTGAAGTTTGAACTTTCCTAATCTGCGAAGTCCTTTTTGGCATAGGTGATTCTCTTGCTTCAGCCTCTCAAGTATCTGGGACTACAGGCTTCTGCCACACCACCCAACTATTTTTTTGTTGCAGTTTGGCGAGGGCCAGGTTTGAACCCTCCACCCTCCGTATATGGGGCTGGTGGACCATAGGCACCATCTGCAATGTAACATATTCTTAAGCATGATATTTTCTTATACTCACCGCTTCTGGGATTAGGGCAAAATAATCCTGGGGGACTTTGTTTTTTAGAATTCTGCCTACTATAGCCACTTTAGAATGAGTGAACCCTCAGATTCAGAAGAGTGAAGACCTGGAGAGAAAGATAAGGGACTTGCCAATCTGGACCTGTGGGAGCTTCAATGACTGGTTTCAATATTAAAAGGTGATCACTGACTCAATTCATTAATCAAAAAGTAATTACTATCTATTTTGGGCCAGCCCTCTTTCTAGAGATTGAGTACTAGACATTGAATAAGGAGGAAAACCTTAGCCAAGGAGGCTGCTAGTTCACATAGGACCTTGTTGGCCATTGTCAGGATTTTGGTTCTTCTCAGATATCAAGGAAATCATTAGAGAGTTTAATGTACAGAATGTAATGATAGAGTTACATTAAAAAACACACACAAACTGGACTTTCTCTTAGAGAAATATGGACCAGATGTACTTTTCTCTATTCCTCTCACTAAATATATTCCCCAGGCAACTCAAAGTTCTGAATGTTATGAATAAAACAAACTTAAGACTCTGGAAGGTGAGGAGGTTGACTGTCTAGGAATCTTGGGACTCAAGAAATGACATAGTGGGGAATCGTATGGGTTTTATATTCGCCCATATATCCCAGACTCAGTTAAATAATTCAGCAACGTGAATATACTAATAGGCACATACAAAATAGTTTCTCCCCAAATCCCCTCTGTCTAGTCAAAGAACCAGTAAATGGGCATCTTAGCAAGACAGAAAACGTTTAGACAATAGCTACTCCTACCAAACACCATAGAAAAAGACAGTGGCTCCTTCCCCCACCTCCCACACTAGCAAAGACCTGGACTTCCAGCATTGCTGAGCTATACCAATATATTCCAATTCCCCTGCCGGGATAGGGCCAAAAAAGAACAACTAGGGAGTGAGGACTTTCATTCCCATTGGGAGTAATGAGGCCCCACCAACGAGAGCACATAGCTTCTTCATCATCTAGCTATACAGAGCATCTCTTCATTTCACTGCTGGGTGGTGCCAGAGAGAGCTGGTGGACAGTAATGACTTTAACACTTCCCTTTCATGGTGTCAGTGGAGGCCCTGTGGGGAGCAGTAATGAGGCACTCCTGCACCTTCTAGCCAGAGTGTTGACTACATGTATACCCTGAAGAACAGCACACTGATTTGCTACATTGATAGCATCATTCTGATTGGGCAGAATAAGCAAAAGGGGCTAATATTCTGGAAGCCTTAATGAGACACATATGCTCCAGAGGATAGAAGACAAATCATATGAACATTAAGGAAGCTGATGCATCATAAAGCATTTAGGGGTCCAATTACTAATTATATCCTGTTGGTATGGGAGTTCAGTAATATGAATATGTAGGTCTGGTAACCAAGGGATGGGTGCAAGACCAGTCTCACTTACTCTGACTCGCAATGACCTGCTGGGAGACTTGGTGCTTGCTATTTCCACAACTCTGGGTTCTTTCTACAAGGTTAAAAGTCCTGGTCTCCAAATGATGCTCACTTTTTGTAAGAGACATAACAAAGGTGCCATTGAACTATAACCTTGGTTACAATCTGAGAACTTTGGATTCCTTGTATCTATGAACAAAAGAAAAGTATTAACATCTCAGGGGTAATTGACACCAATCCGAAGGAAGTAAGGCTTTAGTTTAGCATTAGCAGCAGGTAAGAATAATTGTAAAACTTGGGTAATCTAGTTAGATGCCTCTTGCCTGACTGTATTGTGAAGGGACAAGTGAAGCAATCCATGCCTGAAAAGTGTATGATAATTACAGGCTCAAGATTGAGAGTATGGACTACACTATCAGGTAAGTCAGGAAGAACAGTAAAGAACTTAGGGTACAGAGTGGAAGGAAAAGAAAATAAATCACAGTTGTAGACCCAAGATCAACTGCCGTGATGAGGACTATGGTTTCCTCTGGGGGAGAGAGACCTGAAAGGACCGTGGAGGACCTTCTTCAAGAGAATTCATGCAGGATAAAGGCAGGACTGTTGTAGCCATTGGATTTCCTTCAAGAGACAACCTGCCAAAAGGAGTATCATTAGCTGATACTGGAGGAGTATCACAACCTTCAGTTGAGGTACCTTTAGGATTTGCTTCAGCATTCAAACTAAGGTCATATTCCTCCAAGGAATTCCCAGCCACTGACAGCCTGCTGGGAATACTTGGGCCTGACTATTTTGGCCTAATATGGCACTGCTCTATGGGCAACCTTTGGTTGAAGATGCTTATTGGGCTGACTTAGACTTTTTCAAGCTACCACATAGTCCGAGACTTGACCTACCAAGATTTCTTTATTGCCCCTCCTTTCAAAGTTGTCTGACCTACATGGTGGTCTGATGGTTTTCCCTGCGTACTTTTGCTTCCCCTCTCTTTAATTTTTCTCAAGCAAAGCCTTCATTGATTCGTTTGTACTTCGGTGTATTGGCATTTTCTTTCTGAATGCATTTCATGCATTCCTACTGTTCCATTATATAATAAAAACTCAAATTTTCTTTGAGAGATGGAATTAACAATTTTGGTTGATGCTACAACCTTCCCTGCTTCCCCCACCTGTTGGTTCTGGTGTATAAGCAGTCCAAAATAGCTAGGTGGCACTCTCAGGTTTGAGATTAAGTGAACAATTGCTGTATTCCCTCATGGAAGAATTCATCTCTTGAGAACTGGGAACACTAAACCAGCAGAGTCCAAAGTTGTGATAACAGCAAACAAAACACTTCCAAGGGGATTATTAGAAGTAATAGTGGGAGGAACCTCTTGTTTTCACCAGTGAATTCTGAACCCAGTAATCCTTTACTACAAGAACATCACCACTGTATGCATGCGTTAATTGCTTGTTTGGAGCATACAAGTTCAGACAATGACATTCATGAACTCATCCCAGAAAAAGTGCTGTTTACCTCATTGTTAAATATCAAGATGTCACCTTTGAAGTACCCCTTTGGCCATCTGGTGATTGTAGTGATATTCAGCAATGGGGTATGTAGCACTTTTTGTAGGATGGGTTTGCAATCTTAATTGCAATTCATTAATCTCAATTAATCTTGTCTGAACCCATACGCCCCATATTAGAGGATATTAGCTATCTCCACAATGTGTTGTCCACTAGTCGACACCGTAACTGAGTCTTTAAAAGTACATTATGCCATAATACATGTATCAGGCCAGCTCAGTGGGTTCCACTAGGATACATCCAGTGATGATGCTTCCTCTAAAATGAGTTCCTTGGTCAAGAGCAATGTTGTGTAGAATATCTTAGGGATTAATAGTTTTTCTGTAAATACAAAGATGGTGGTTTTGTCAAGGCCATTGTTGGTAAGGCAGGTAAACACATATCCAGAATAAGGTTCTATTTCAATGAGAAATAAATAGTTTTTTTCCCACAGGAGACAGAGGTGCCATTATCTCCCAGAGAATTATGTTATTGCAGAGAATTGGTATTGATCTCCGGTGTTGGTTGTCTGGTCACTCAGTAGTAAAGCCTTGGTGAGTGGAAGTAATGAGACTGAGTGTAAGCAAAGCCTCCTTCCCTGCCTCTACGACTCCTTTGTACACAAATGCATTGCTAAGGATAGAGTAGCTGGGGAAAGAGGCTAACATCTACTTCATGACTTATTTGGTCCCCTTCTACAGAGGACCACAACTCTGTGCCCTTTCAGAGAGTCACATATCTCATCTGCAGACCTTCTAGTCATTAATTTTTGAAATGTGTTCCTTCCAAATTTTTGACATCTAGCAGAACATTGTCATTACCCATGAATCTGTATAGACCCACACATTAGAACATCTATTCTTACAGGAAAAATAAAAGGTCAGGAGTACTGTTCTAAATTCTCCCTGCTGGTAGGATTTCCTTTCACCTTTCAGGATCACCCCTGAAGTGGGACTCTTTACTTTGGGTGGGGCCGTAGTATTGTGCAGAATCATCTGAATATTTTCTTCATCATTCAACTGGTTGTAGTGAATTTCCCATGAGATGATCAGTGTAGGCTGAGAGAGAGGAGATGCAGCTGTTGTAGGAGCTGTGGGAGTCTGAGTCACTTGCGTTGTACTTGTGCCTCTGGAACTGCTCACTCCTGACCTCATCTATGTTACTTTTCCCTGATGTGGAAGTATTGCTATGCACACTCAAATCATGGGTAGCTCATAAAATATGTCAACTTGAGGGCCAATGATCAAGAATTCAGTCTCTCTTTGGCCTTGCTGATAACCCATAGCTGTTTTTCAAAGGGAAAAGAGTTACCTGCAGAGGATGGCATATCTTTCCCCTAAAATCTTAAAGGTTTATTCTGTATTTCACCTGTAGGTGCTGGCTGAAGAGATTCCATCCAGCATCCCCATCTCCCATACACACTTCAAACACTGCTGGATCTGCTGGGCTACATGACCCGAGTGGTAAAACAACTGCATCCCAGCCTGGAACTGCTGCAGAGCTCTTTGGGCCCGCTCATGATTTGCAGCCTTTCACGTTTCTCAGTAAATGGTTTGGAGCAGCATCGACTTATAGTGAAGCCACTGGGTCTTTGTTTTAGTGGTATGAGAGGCTTTTCAACATAAGGGCTATTTTAATAAGCCCAAGAGCTTGGGACTCCTAGAAATTTCATGGGGGTGTCAGACCCCTGCATTTTCATGGGAGTTCTTTCCCACCATCTGGCCCAAATGTTATCCCATCAAGGTTTTCATTTCCTGCTCACCATGAAGGTCCAATGTGATATCCTTGTACAAGACCAGCATCATCAGGTCCTATGGGATGGAGAGATGACCAAAGTGTCTGAAAACTAAATATGACAGAGGGATGGAGAGCTGAAAGCAAAAGCAAACTATTCCTAGTGCTCTTTATAAGCCTAAAGAGGAAAAAAAATCACCTACTTAATAGGTATATACCAGGTAACCATAACTATGTTGATTTGTTGTAGCTGGAATAGTCATTGCAGCTGGAGTGGCTGTCTTATTTTTATCATAATTCAATACTTTGCAGTTCTAGAGGCTTCCTGTTGGCCTTCCCTGCTATAATAGCCCTCACTTCTTGGATCAGGAGACTACTTTAGGGATTCTGTCAATTGTTATACATGTCTATTATAAATCTGCTTTTAAGACTGAGAAATTAATAAGGGGGAGTAGAAGACCTCCTGGGGCCCCATATGAACCAAAGCTTTATCATTAGACTTCCACTGGCTTCTGTCTTGACTATGGACAAGAGCTGGAGTTTTATCCCCCAAATTAGATTTAGTTTAGAGTTAGGGTCCAATAATTCCCTCAAACTCTGGGTGTTTCCTTTTGCTCAATACATGGTCACTTTGGTAAATGTCCATAGCCCCTTTGAGGGAGGCTAGGAAGAAATATTGCACAATAAATTTTGGCAATTAGGAAGGCCCCCTTAAGTTAATGCAGAAGCTCTCCCCACATTGAGGAGACTTGGTGTCTGTAAAATGGCCCAAGTCTGAGAACTGGTTGAGCAGCCAGGATTTTGTATAAAGGTGATGTAAGTTAGATTTCTGTTCACTGTAACAAGAGTTATTTTGATTATTCAAATGAAGTACAACCTTTCCAGACTGCCCATATATTTCAGACCCAGGACACCTATAATCTATATACCAGGACCAGAGATCACTGCTGTTCATAACCTGCTTTCCTTTATAGTAACTGTCCTTATGTTGACCCTAGAAATTAAGGCCTTCAACTTGGCTCTTAGTACACTGGAATTGCATCATCCCACAATGAATCCAGATAACTAACTTAAAAGCAACATTTTCCATTATTACTCCTGGCCTGTAGGGAATAGCTGTTAGCCATTCAGGAACCTTAGTGTTTCCCTTCTGTGCATTCTTCAAGGCCTTTATAAAGCAAATGTCCTCTGGTCTTCCCTGGGGAACATGATTAGAAGAGGACTAAGAAGGTCACAAAGAGTGAAGTTATCACCACACTCCACTTTACTAAATATGTCATAACTTTTTCTACAGAATACCAAGGTAATTCTAGGATCTTGAGAACCACCTTTGGTTCCCAATTTTAGTCTAGCAATCAAACCCACATAGCCATTCCAATACTTTATTTAACATAATAAATAAAGAATTTCTGGTTAATTACACTGTTTCAGTAAATTTGGCCTATTACACTTCTTCCACCTGATCCAAAACACGTAGAATCCATAATTAATGTACATTGGCAAAAATCTTGCAGTTAGTGCATATGCTACTTCCTCATATTGCAGGAAGATGAGGCCCAACAGAGAGAAAGAGCACCCAAACACTACGTTTATAAGAGGAAGGGCTTTATTCACCAGCTGGGAGCTTATGGCATAGAAGAATTCCAAATGGCCATGCTCCCCGACTGGCTTGGTCTTTCCCTTTTTATCGACAGTCAAAAAATTCCACCCCACAGGTACCCTTCTCATTGGCCAGTTTGAATCACACAGGAGATGCTATTTCAGCCCCTACAGAACTACAGGATTTCACAGAACTTGGAAATTTCCAAGTTCCAAGGTGTTAAGTTTACAAATTCCTAAGGGCTGTGTCACCATGGAGAGGACCCTGCAAGTGTATCCTTGTGGTCTCCTTGAGAAGACCGGTTCTCCTAGACATTACCCTTCTCAGGTATCCTCTCTCACTCACAGATTATATTTTGTGCCCAAGGCCTTGGATTTTAATGTAGTTATATGTCAGAAGTAATAATAATCATAAGATTAGAGAAGAAGATTTAGATTTTCCTTCAAGGCTATGCTATTAGAAAGGTAATTACAGGTTCTTTCAGCAAGAGGAGTCTAATCTTTTTAGTGTATGAGAAGGAATTTCTTCTACGGCGAAGGAGGCACAGTAGCATTTGGGGACTCAAGGTCTCTAGTTCTCTGGAACGGATCCTGATGGTCTCAGTGAAATAGTCATAGCTCTCATTTTTTTCCAACTAATGCTGTGACTTTAATATAAGAGAATCTGTGACTGTGAGTTCTATGTACAATATAATTTAGCTATCTGTAGGATTAGACTTTGGGCTTATATTCAGAAATCTCAATCCTTTAAGTATAGAAGATAAGTAAGGATTTTTTTGAGGGAAGACACACAAGATTTCTGGTTCATTACCTAGACCTTGAACTGTGAATTCAATGCTCTAAGCTCATTATTTTCTTTTCCCCAGTTCTTGTGTGGGTGTGTGTGTAACCGACAACCAACTTCACAGTCCTTGTACTCTTTCCTTCCTCTAAAAATCTGGCCTTCCATAGGCACTTAATACTAGATGACAAAAATCTACCTCATGGCTCATCCCCACAACTGCAAATGAGGTTTATCCACCCCAAACGACATGACCAAGAAGGAGTGGGAATGGTACCCTTTCATGGAAAACCAGGTGTTGTTGTTGGAAGAGGGTGAGAATGAGAACACAAGCAAATATCCAGCCACCCTGCTCACAGTCAGTCTTCTTTGCAAAGTTCAGTATAAAATGTAGTGTACTATTGCCATTATTTATAAGCCCCTTCCCCAAGAGCAAGGCTAAAAAGGAGTAGGTCAGAGGATGGGGAAAAGAGGTAGAAGAGAATATAAAGGTACAAAGTGCTTGAGTGATTTGGAGAAGCATTCAACAAGAAGATAAAAGCAGAACAGGAAGTGAAGACAGAGGCTCTGCTGACCCTGCAATTTTCTTTAGAACTGTACCTAATAATAGTTGAGCTGATTTTCTCACATCTACATTAAGTTTTGAGAATAAATAGAAAAAACTTTTCACATTAAAATTGAGAATAAATAGAAAAAACTTTTCACATTAAAAATACTCTATGATCTGAAAGAGAAATCATATTAGGTCATGTATGTGTGAATGATAACAAGTTCTGTCCTGAAATATAAGTGAATTCTTATATTCTGAAATTATTTTAGTAATAAACACTGTTACTTTAATGATTTTGTTCATTGTTTTCACCTTATTTTCATTTTTTTTCTCAGAATGGGATCTTGTATGCTACTTTCTAAAGGGAGTATCACTAAACTTCCTGCTTCTCACACACCACAATCATTTCTAGGGCACTGAAAGTTGTGAAGTTATTTTCCCAATGACAGTATCTTGATGAATGTTATTTATGATTCGTATGTCAATGACATATTTTAGTGACTTCCCATAACTCAAGTTATATAATTTTGGGTGCTACCTACAAAATGCTCCAGCATCGGCAAATATTAATCAAGGCTCCTGTGACTCCCAAAACCTTAAGCAGTTGCTATGAAATCTCAAAACAAAACTTTATCAATTCTTGAGTAGACTCAAATTGGAGGAGCTGGGTAACAGAAGCATCTGGCTTTAACTTCTGTTTTTCTAAAGTTTTCCAAAGGGATTTTTATAATGACTCTGTTTAACCTCATTTTCATTCGTCAGTGTCAGCCTCAGGTGTGGGAGTCTTTAGTTTATCTTCTGTGACCTGCTGGTCGCTCAACAGAGCTAAAAATTTGAGAATACCTTTTTAGGCTTTACTGTCAGGTAAGATCTTCAAGAAATAAACCTTAAACATCTGCTCTTAAATTCTCAAATTCCCATCTTGCTTAACTATCAGACTCACGCAGATCAATTCAGTGACACCATGTAATTTTTTTTTGAAGAAGCAGTTCTAAAATATTATTATATATTGTCGTTCCAAACTATCTTTGCAGCGTAATGCTATATTTTTATATTGCACACAACTGTGAAGAGACTTGAACATTAGGCTGAGAGGTCTGTATTTAATTTGGCAAGAAATGGAACAATAAGATCATAAAATGTTGTAATGATAAAATTATTGTAAATACAATTTCATCTTTTCTGTGGATTGAGAAATCACCTAGAGCTGACTGCTGTTTGTCCATTGATATTCATTTTGTTCTTCCTTTATACTAATGGGATATTCAGTGAACCATTTGGCCAACCAGCCTCCATCATATTTAAATGTGACCATGTGAAGTAGTCCTTACCAAAATATAGTAGACCCTCCCTAGCTGACCACCTCCCTATACTGACCACCTCAAGTTGACCTAATTTTCATAGACCAGACAAGTATTATATGTACATATCGGTACAATAGACCTAGTTCCTTCTGTTGACCACCTCTCTATGTTGATCAGTTAGGTACAGTCCCTTGGGTGGTCAACTTACAGAGGTTCTACTATATATGACTTAATGTAAAGGAACTCTCTCTATTTTGGTCTGTTCCTTTATTCTGCTATCTGGGAAATAGGGTGCTGATATAGGTTTGAATCTATAGCTGCTCCAATGATCAGAGAGGAAAAGCAAGAAAAATGCGAACTTTCTAGACAATTTGCAACATGACTATTGTAAACAAAAGAAATAAACTTCTATCACATCGGAGCCATTTTTAAATTTAGTTATCAGTAACAGCAGCTCAACGTCTATCATAACTAATTTAATCTAGCTTTATGCATGTAAGTAATTATTCTCTAGTATGAAATGTTCTCTGTGAAGAACAATACAAAATATAAATATGACAGCTTAGTAAAAAATACCTCTTATGGTATTTCTTCTTTCTGGATATTATTTATGGCAATGACAATAACAGATAAGGTGAGGGGGTCTATACTGCATGATTTTTTTCATACATTGTTCCTGAAGTTCATACAGTCTTCTACTATTACCATAACACTTGCCATGTTCATGTCCACCCTTAATATAATTTATTTAATATTTACTTTAAGTTGACTTTATATAACTAATTTAAACAAAAATGGATACAATTTGGAGTAGACAACATTTATGAAAATAAATGCGCTAACCTCACACACAAAAATTAAATCAAGGCAAAATGCTACTGCTTGCCAAAGCCCTGGGCCCGAGGCATTATCTCTATTTATTTAAAGAGATTGGTTAGATTTAGAGGTACATTTAAGACACACTAGCAAGAAGTTGAAACTTTCCTTTTGGTATAATCAATTGAAAGGTAATTGAAAGGGAAAATCTTTATCTCAGGGTAATTAAATTTTATATAATGCTACTTGAAATCCAAAACCATTCAAGAGTACCCACTGTGCATGTCACAGAATTCTGTCCTTTCCTTTTTTCATAAACAAATGAGAGATAGTAATAATCAGAAAAAATACTGGGGTGTGGGTTGTCAGCTATGCTTTAGCCCTAATAGGTAGTAAGTATCCTTTCAGTATGTTCCTACTATTCTGAAAAAATCCATGGAAAGATAGTCACTTAAGTGGTAGCAGCCCTTGCTACTTGTTACATTTTCTCAAACTTTTGCTCTTGAATTAGACATTAAATAATTTTTAAAAGTAACTTCAGCCAACTAATGTATGATACCAAGTATAAAATCATAACTTAATTGTGGAATGAGCCTGAAATACATGTCAGGAGCAAACTAGCCAAGCTTGAATGGACATTTAATCTTGGACATGAAAATAATATGCATCATTAAAGAACCTGATGAAAAGTGACTGGGTCAATTACAGGCAAATACTGATTTGTTTAATTTGAATGGTTTCTGATTACAGAGCATTTTACAAACCTTTGAGTAGTATCTGTGTGGAAACTGTGCAAATATGATGTTGTATTACCACTGAAATGGTGTGTAAATGGCGTTACCTGCAAGTGTGGAGGAGTAAAAGTGCTGTCTATGAAGAACAACATGCTGTGGGCAGATGTTATAGGAGCCAGCCAATGGGGCATCTCTTATACGCTGGGTTGTCAAGAAAGGATTGATCATTTTATTGGCATAGATTTGTCATTAACAGGAATAGCCATAGTACATCATATGAATGTTTCTAGTTGTAATTTAAAGTTCTGGATTTATACACAAAAAAATCCTTTTTTCCATAATGCTTACTAAACAAATGTGAATTTCATTTTTTCGAGTTCTTCATTTAGCCTTTGATATTATGAATCCCTCATAGAGGAAAAAAATTAAAGAAATTAACAATTTTTTTTTATTCTCTGTTTTTATTCTAAAATTCATCTGGATTTTCATAACACCATGATGGTTCCCTAATTTAAACACTAGATGTGTGCCAGATAGCTGCATATTCACACAATCTATTTTCTTAGACCTCAATATCTATCCTCTAGTGCTGATGGGTAACTAGTTTCTAGCAAATGGAACGCAGGAGAAGAGTTATACGCCACTTTCAGAGTAATCCAGCAGGAGTAACTACATCATCTTCCCTGATTTCTCTCTCTTCCCGTGTCAGCCAACTGGGATGCTAGAGCTCAGTTCAGAGCTAAAGGGTTCTGAGGAGATGGTGGAACTATGGAATGCCAAGAACCCTTCTCCCACCACTGACTGGATTTCATCTTAGAAAGAAAGAAGCCTTTATTGTGTTAATGCACCATTGTTTTGAGGTTGTCCCTAATCCAATGCTGCTTGTTATAATCAACAGTATCAGATGACAGATGATAATTTTAAAGCTGAAACAAAACTGGAGGCTATAATTTAAACCAGGCCTTTACCTGACAGATCGCCAAGCAGCCTACACAACACACAACTACTATACAGGGCAAACAGGAAGGAGAGTAACACCCTTTCCACACTATTTTCCAAGATTTTAGGATCAACCTTTTCACTCTGAGTTAAAATCTCAAGACTTAGGGAAAAAAGATAAATGTCTTTAAATAAAATAATCTAACATATACTTTGAGACTTACAGAGTTTTAGTTATTTGTCCAAGATCATTGAATTTTAGTCAATCATTAAATTGGGACTACAGCCTAAGTTTCCTAATTTTTAGGCCTGGTGATTCATATTTATAGGTCATTAAAATCAGCTCTATTCTGAAGTACATAAGAATAATTTTGAAGTATAAATTATCAATGAACTGATTTATTTATAAGCATATCTGTGGTAGATTACAAATGACCTCACATTCTTAGCTACTCCACCATCGAGACAGAATCTAAATCCCCTCTCTTTGAATTGATCTGACCCTTCCTGAGTTGCTTGACCAAGACTACAGAAGAAAGGGCTTCCAAGTTTAAGGAATAATAATCCCTAAACTTCTATTTGGTTCTCTGGGAGAATCTCTTTACGAGAGCTCTGAGTAGCCTTGTAAGTATAAAAGTTTGATTTTCCCAAGCCTATTAGCCAGATGGTCATGTGTAGAACCTTAAGTCAACTGTTCCAGCCAAGCCCAGGTTTCCAGCCATCTCTGGCAATGTGCCAGCCCTGTTGTGAGTGAAGACATTTTGGACTCTTCGGCTCAGCTCTTTAGATCACCTGAAAACCACAAATTAACCTCAGTTGATATTATATGGAACAGAAGAATTGCCCAGCTGAGGCCTATTTGTATTCCTGACACAAGAAATCATGACACATGATAAAAATGGTACTTGGTTTAAGAAGCTAAGTTTTGGGGTAGTTTTTTTTGATAGTGACAGACACCTAGTGACTAAGATATTCTCTACTGTATGGTGTACTGATTAAAAGTGTGCAATGGAGCCGATCTGCCTGGGTGCAAACCCTGATTCCACCTTTAGCTAGTTGTATAATTGTGAACAAATTACTTAACTTTATGTATCTCAGTTGCCCAACTGTAAAATCTGGATTAAAACAGGGCCTACCTTATAATGGGGATTAAGCAAATTAATAAATCATTAGAACATTAAAAATAATATGTAAGGATGAGTTTTAGTCTTTGCTTGTTTCATTTCCTCACCATAATACAATTCTTCTTTTCTCTGGTTGCCTCAGTAGGCTACTAATGTATTAGTTTATCAACCCCAACAATTTGGAACTCCCCCTGACCCCAAAATCTCTTTTCCTCTATGGTTATAAGTTAAAATTGGACATTTGGGTGGCAAAAATGAAGGAGCAACCATTCTGTCTGTTAGTTTCCTGAGGTTGCTGTGACAAATTAGCACAAACACAATGACTTAAAACACTAGAATTTTTTTTTTTTCTTACAGTCTGGATGCTAGAAGTACAAACTCTGTTTCACTGAACCAAGATCAAGGTGTGGGTAGGACTACGCTTCCTCTGGAGGCTCTGGTAAGCATCCAACTTGCCTTTTCCAACTTCTGAAATTGGCAGTCACTTTTCTTTGAAGATGATCTTGTTTGAGGCAGCGATGACAGACAGAGAGGTCGTACTGGGTTCTAGACTTTCTTTGCTTTCTGGTAATAGCTTAACAGAAGCAACAATGTATTCTGCAAACCTCAAAATCTTAGGTCATGTTAGGCCACAATTTTAGAACTAGAGGACCTACAATAATATAGATGATAATTGTGTCCTATATTTTATAGGTTAGATCTCAAGTGCTATGACTTTTTTGAAGGTGCATACTAATTTAAAAATATGCAATACAGGGAAGTGTAAAGAAAAAACCAAAATTACTTTTACCATTTTAACCTTAGACGAATGCCATTCCAAACAATAAATAGGTAACTAGAAAAAAGATGAATGAAGGAAAGGATAAATTTACAGATAGATATGTAAAAGTAATTTCATAAATAAACAAATATTTGGCAATAATATGGCCCTTAGATTTTTGAGTTCCAAAAGAGTTCGAATCTCACTTTTGCTTAAACAGAGAGGATTTTAACATTCAGTATAAGAATATATAAAGAAACCAACTTGAATGCCTTCCCAGACACTTCCAACCTCCATAATTAATGAAGTCTTTCATTATTTAAATAAATAACTGTGATGAAACCATTTATCTGAAGTAGCAGTTACATATTAAACAGAATTATTACTAGGAGTGGGCAGTATTTAAGAATTTATGTATACTATAACATTAAATGTTAATGAATGTGTTTTTTAAATAATGCACTTAGCCATGATTTTGCTTCCTAATTGGTATGCCATTTGGTAGTGCTGGGGGAAAAATGCTTTACAATAGATTATCATACTTTGGTTTCACCACTAAAAGCATTAATATATATGTTAACAATCCAATTTATACCCTTTCCTGTTTGTTTTACACTCACCTGTCTTACTATTCTCTGTCTTTCTTGTTGCCTCCTCATCACAGGCTTCTCCCTTGATCTCTCCCTCACCTTTTGGCTTGGTTACTCCTTAGGGCCTCACGCTCAAGTCCATAAAGAGGCCACTGAATATTATCTGTGGATTATATGCCTTTCTTCCTTCTCCTCTTTTTTTTTCCTTTCCTTTTCTATTGCCCCTTCTTTTCCTCTTCTCTTTCTTCCTGGTTCTGCTTTTCCAGAGGAGTGGAAATGAGCTGAACTGATACCCCAAGGTTCTGCCATGTTGCTATAAAATTTTTGTCATTGTATTTAAAAAATACTCCTTCCATTTTGTTCTATAGGTTGCATATCTCTTGCTGGCAGGGAAAAGAAAAAAAAAACACTGGAAGAAGAAAGACAAAGAAGAAGTAGAGGGCATTAAGAAGAAGGAAGAGATAAATATGGAAAATTGGTAGGAAAATAAAAATTTGGAATGGGGTTGTAAGAAAAAGACTAAGGTTGTGTTTAAAGTGAGATTCAATAACTCTGATAACATACAGGTGGAAGAATAAGAATGGATATTGGTTGTCAATGCCCCATCTCACCCCTAGTGTTTGTATATTTTGTTTTAGCATGTTCATCTCCATCACATGCAGTTTTCTTTCTCTGACTTTTTCTTTATTTTATAAAATTAAATTGTTAATAGACTCCAGCCAATAAAAAGCAAAAACCAAAACCAAACATAAATACATAAATAAACCGAGCAGATTATCACCTTTCAAAAGCTGTCTAAATCCCGAGATGGTGACCCAGACCTCCCATGATTACTTCAGCATCCAGCCACTCCAAACCCCACTGCACCATGTGCTGTGAGCTGTGCCCCTGGACTCAGGGAGGTATAATATGCACTTAACTTTCTGTTCAGTCTTTTCATTTTCTTTTGTGCCTTAAATATTTCTTCCTGACAGATTGTGACTACCCACAGCTTAGTAGGATAGAATATTCCTTTATATTCGTGGTGACCAGATATCTAATATTTGCTTTTCCCCTCTCTGAATAAAATGCTTTTCTTAATATGTCACTACTTCTCAAAATTTCCTGTGGGTCAGGGTTAGTTAATCCATTTTAAATTAGTAGCCTGCTTGCCTTTGGCCCTCCTCTCTTCATCCTCCCTCACCTTTTTCTTTCTTTTTTTCCTGACTTCCCGTGGGTGATTTTTCTCTGACAGGGTGGAGAGCTTCCTAGTCCCTCAGCACAAAGGAAGTAGGTGTTATTTCCTGAGGGAGAGACTGCATCAACTTCTAGTGTTTGCACATCAAGATCTTATACTGTATATAAATACAAGCTGTGCTCTATGTAAATACAAGGACCTTTTAATGTGCTTAGAGCTGTTTATCCAACGGAATGAAATATGTTTCCAATGGAAATGAATGCTTTACTCATGATCCTGACCTTAGCTTATAATAATTTTCTCCCTCCCTCTGCACATGTTGGTGGGGAAAGAGGACGGGGGAGTCTTTTACTCCACTAAGAATGCAAATATGGAAAATAATTTATAAAGCATACCTTGTAAATATTAATAATGGCTGTATATGCAGCAAAATTTAAACATTTAAAGAGATGAAGTATGATGGTTGAGGGAGACGTGGCAGCAATATAAGGAAAGCTATTTATTATAATATTCTTTCTGTAATTTGAAAAAGCAAATTCTAGTCAGATAATAAAGTCCCAACATCAGAGAAGAAGCTGATACAAGTTTTCACATATCAAATATTTATGTTTTAGTGAAAAGCGTAGCCTTCCCTTCTTGCTTTCCTTATCTCCATGAGATTGCAATTTTGAAATTAGCCTTTCTTTTACGAGTGAAATAACTAACACTCTATGAAAATCTCTCTTCTTATAGGGTCTGTCTTTTAAAGTGATTGGCTCTGTGGGATCCTTAGTTTCTTAGAGATACATTTCATGCACATCAACCTGTAACCTGGGCAACAGCAGGAGAGAACCCAGGTTGTGCTATTGCAGAGAGAACAATGACATGCAATGTCACACTCCCCTTAACCAGAGACAATGAAAGTTCTGTCACTCCTGTGGCTGAGGTCAGCTCAGACAGTGAGAACAGCCTGGAAAAGTGGGCTGTAATTCCACACAGATATGCTGTTTCATTACTTGCCTTATTACTCAAATCACGAACATTGAGGATCTGAGGTTTGTATCTGCTGGTAGGGGAGGGGGAGGCTAGAATATGCAGGGAAGCCAGGTAGCCTTAGAGCCTAGGACAGGGTGGGGGAGGAAAAGTTAAGAAAAAGCACAGAAAGATTTAGAAATCAAAGAAAGCTGAAATATGCAGGTCAATTCATTTTCCAGAGAGGCCTTGTGTTTAGTAATAAATGAGATCCAGAATAACTGAACTATTGTACAGGGGCTCATTGTGTTGTCTTGTTATGTCTGAGAGCAGGACAGACATTAAAACATTCAGAAAACTAAAAATTAATGGGAAAAAATGTGGGGCATGAGAAAGCCTGGAAATTAAAATTAGTCAAGCAAACTTTCTCTTTTTTTCTCTTACTTTTTCTCTCTCTATGTGCTTTTTCTAAATCCTTCTGATTATGTAAGATATGTATTTATTGCAGAAAATATGTAAAGTGGAGAAATGTACAGTAAGAAAAAAAATCAATTGCAATCTTTTAAGACAACCAATAATACCAAGAACATTTTGGTGCCTTTTCTTCTTAATCATCTTTCTTTGGCTTTTGTATCTTGAAATGTAGTTTAGTTTGTTTTTATCCATGTTTTTATCATGCCTACCCAAGACTTTAAGAGAACAAGAGTTTTGCAAAATTAGTTATAGAAAATGGTACTTTCAAGTTTTAATGGATTCTTTTGGTATTAACTACCTTTACTCTAAGTAACATGTTTGACTTTAAAATAAAAATTTCAGATTTAGGCATTATCTCTTTTTTATTTGTACAAATTTGTAGCACATGTGAAATTAATGATCAAACCAGTGTGTTCAGGGTGTCTCTCACCTGAGCACTAAACATTTTTGTTAATAGTCACCCAAACTCTCCTAATCAAACGTTATATTTGTTCCATTTACCTTTTCGCTTGTTTGACCCCTTTAACCTATTTCTCTTCATCTTCCCACCCCGCCACTCCCCTTCCAACCTGTTTTTTCACTCTTTCCCTCCATGTTATCAAATTTTGATTTCCCACATATAGGTGAGGACATGGACATTTTTGTGCCTAGGTTATTTCACTTAAGACAACGATCTCCATTTCCACTCATGTTGTCGCAAATAACGTGATTTCATTCTACTAATGTATCTTTGCTATTGGCAATAGTTCTGCAGAATTGTAATCACAATCACTTTAATATGTTGATTTCTTCTCTTTGGGTAGATACTCAGTAGTGGGATTATTGGATCACATGATAGCTCTATTTCTAGATTTTTAGGAAATATCCATTCTGTTTTTCATAATGGCCCTATTACTTTACATTCCTACCAACAGTGTATAAGAGTTCCCTTTTATCCACACTCTCACCAACATCTATTATTTTTGGTCTTTTCAGTATTAGCCATTCAGACTGGGGTAAGAGAATATCTCATGTAGGTTTCGATCTGCATTTCTGTTGTAATTAGTGATGTTGACCATTTTTTCACGTACCTACTGACTATGTGCCTTCTTTCCAACAATTTCTGTTCTGTCCTTTGCCCATTTTTTTTTTTTTATTTGTTTGGAGACAGAGTCTCACTCTGGTACCCTGGGTAGAATGCTGTAACTTCATAGCTCACAGCAACCTCAAGCTCCTGGGCTCAAGAGATCCTCCTGCCTCAGTTTTTCCAGTTTTAGTAGACATGTGATCTCACTCTTGCTCAGGCTGGTGTCAAACACTTGAGTTCAAGAAATCCACCCTCCTCAGCCTCCCAGAATGCTAGAATTACAGGCTCAAGCCACCATGCTTGGCTTATCCTTTGCCCACTTTTTAATGGGATTTGTTTTTTGATGGTGACTTGTTTGAGCTCCTCATATTTTCTGGATACTTGTCCTCTGTTGGATGAATCGTTTTGCAAATATTTCATCCCAGCCAACTCTCTCTCTCTTCACTCTGTTTCTTTTGCAGCAGAGAAACTTTTTAGCTTAAGTCTCGTTTCTCCATTTTTACTTATGTTGCCTCTGCTTTTGAGGTCTTAGTCATAAATTCTTCGCCTAGATCAATGTCTAGCAGAGTTTAGGATTTCTTCTAGTATTTTTAAAGTTCGGGATCTTATGTTTAAGTCTTTAATCCATTTTAGTTGATGTTTGTATATTATGACAGACAGGAACCCAGGTTCGCTCCCCTGCCTGTGGCTCTCCAGTTCCCCTAGCACCATTCTTTGAAGAGAGGAATGCCATCAGGAGCTCCTGTGATGTGGAAATCTGGGAGCTAGTATTTCCAGGGCAGATTGTTCATGCCCCCACACAAGCAAAGCTGCCTTCTTAGGCTTGTTCTAGAGAAAAAGAACTCAGTAAAGGTATGGTCCAGGAAATGCAGACCCACGTGGGCACAGCTGCTCTGAGGAATGATGGGACGATGGGGGTCCCCTGTTTGTTCTCTCTACTTTCTGAGCCATAGACTCCATGCTTCCCTTTCCTGCAATCAAACCTAGTCCTTAAGCCCTACTCTGTGACTTTGTGAACTTTTTCCCAAAACCTGGTTCTTGTTGGAGTTGGGGCAGGGAACAGAAGGGGCCTACTTTGTGTAATAGTGGTCATCAAAAAACATCATGATTTTTAGTATTTTAATGGCATTAGAAAGCACTCACAATATCACAGGCTCACAATATCACAGTACCATAAAGATCACACAAAATTATAAAACTTAGTATTTGGCATAGAATAGTGATTTCTAAAACATATAGCTACACGTATCTATTTCCCACTTAGTGTTCAAGGTGGAGGCGAAGAGACATAGCCCAAAAGGCGTGTGGTGGGGATTTCAATGGGCAATATTATAATTTGTCATGAGAACTTCAGAAATCACAGATACTTTCTAAATAAACTAAAAATACAGTAAGCATTTAATTACAACTAGACTTTCTGGATTTTCTAATTAAAATGGAATTAGAATAATTGAGGGTTTTGTTAAAGGTAAACAACACAAAAATGTTCTGTATGAGAGTGCAGCTCTGTTTATCCCTCTAGCTAAATACATTCTAAATGTAAATTTTCTCTAACTGCAAAAGGCAGCAAAAAAGAAAATGCTCCAACTGTGTGTTTCTCACTAGCACTCCCTAAACACTCTCATGCATTCCAACGCGACCAAGAGCCAACGCAGTTCGGTTCTGGCAACTTGCACTTACTATTCTGTGAGAGAGATTGAGTGGTGGGTTGAGGTTGGATGGAGTGGAAAGTTAGTTCTCATGACAACACAAGAGACAAGGCAGAGGAGAAGGAAGGGGAGAGGAGATGGATTCTCGCCACTCCTGACTCAGACATTTGTGCCCCACACTCTAATTCTGATCCTGGAAGTGTCTCGCCGGATATGTAGATGAGTAAAAGGCTTAGATCCCAGAGCTGCTGAGAGGGAGGACTGGGGTTTGCTGAGGGGAGCAGGGGATGAGCTTTAGAATGGCTCAGAGGGCACCTCACAAGAAGTGACTCTTTTCCTAAGCAAGCTCATTAATGGATCTTGCTGCAGGAAGTCTCACTAAGTAGGAAGGCAAGCTTGGTGTTTTCTCTGAGATAGGATGTTTGCCTGGTGAGCAGTATCGATCCAGTAAAGGTTCTCTCTCTTTGAACTTTACGAAATTATTTTTTAATTGTGAGAGGGTGAAAGCATAAATACCTTAAAAGCACTATTTTTAAAAATAACAAAATTACGTAAGTACTTACTAAGGAAGAGATTCCTGTTAGCATGCGTGTACACGCACACACACACACACACACACACACACAAAACCCCTTACCTTAAGTAAGTGATTAGTTGCAGGGCTCCACATGACTCCCTCTGCACAGTGAGTCATTTTTAAAGAAGCATGACCAAAGGACTCTAACTCATTAAAAAGGAAACACAAATCATTTCCTGTAGTTCTCAAAGGGTATATGAGGTGGGACAAGTAAGGGAGAGTGCTCATCCTTAACAGTGCCTCATACCTCCCTGCTGAATATCAGCATGGCCACGGTAGAAGTACTCCCTTGGGAAGCTATGCACTCATGCCAGTGCCTAGTCTGCCCTTCCGAGTAAGCTTGAAACTTTTTCTGGTAATGACCTTCAGAGCTGTCATCACAGGAGGTCTGATAAGTAAGTTTGTAAACTCATCCTAAAAAAAAAGTGTTATATGCCTCATGGCTGGATATTGCCACAGTCAGCAGATGGCAAAGGGGAGTACTTTAAAGGCGACCATATTGTACATAAACGCACTATAGATTGTGGTTTTAAAAAATTTTATATTATTTATACACACCATTCTCAAATTTAAAGTAAATTACAAAAAGGAGAATCATATCTATTCGTTTTAGAAAATTATGAAAATTTTAAAACCTTAAGAATGAAAACTAAATTAATCCTGATCTCAGCTTTGGGAGTTCATGGCTGTAAATATTTTCATTCATTTCTCTACACTGTTTTGTGTATGTGTAATTAATAGAAGCAATAGTTGTTATGAATATGTGTGCCAAAGAGGGAGGAGATAAGAATTGAAATCTTATCTCTGTGAAATAAACTGCTAGGAAAGAAGGAGAATGAGAGGGGGGAAAAGTGACATGGTTAAGACTTGGAAAACCTAAAAGTTTTAGTGTATGTGATGCTTCAGAGGCGCTCATAAAAAGTAAACCGCCTCAGCCCAGTCCCTTAATCCTCCATTTGCTTCCCAGAAACAACTATATCATGTTGGTTCTGCATAGTCAAAGGGGGAATCAGACAGCCTTACATTTTTTAGACATGAGAGAATATGTTGTAAATACTCACTGAAGTAGAATTTTTTTTCCCTCAAATGATCTTGGAGGATCATTGTGACTCTTACATGCACACTCCAGTATCACATTAGTTATTACTATAGCTTTGTTGAGGATTTTCTTATCTGGAGGACTATCTCCTCTTCTTACCCCCACCCACCCTCAGAATTTTTAGAACCTATGTTGGCATATTATTTCCCATATAAATTTTAGAAAATGCTTATCTGACTTTAAAAAGTGTTGAGAACAATTTAAAGGAAAGATCATTAACCTTGATTGATTTTCGAATTGACATCTGTCTGAATCATTTTGTCCAAGCTTAAAAAATACCCTTGCCTTCTTTCAAGTCTTGTCTTGAGCTCTTCCATAGCATTTTAAAGGTTACTCATACTTATGTCACACATTTCCTGTCAAAGCTATTCCTAGAAATGTTAAACTTTGTTACTGCTAACATCTATGGGTTATTTTCTCCCACAAAATTTTCTGACTGTTCTGACTGGGTATAGTGGCTCATGCCTGTAATCTCAGCACTCTTGAGAGGTTAAGGGGGGATGATCCCTTGAGCTCGGGAGTTCCAGACGAACTTGAGCAAGAGTGAGACCCTGACTCTACTAAAAATAGAAAAAATTAGCTGGGTGTTGTGGTGGGCATCTATAGTCTTAGCTGCTGGGGAGACTGAGGCAGGAAGATCACTTGAACTCAGGAGTTTGAGGTTGCTGTGATCTAGGCTGGTGCCAAGGCACTCCAGCTAGGCAATAGAGTGAGACTGTGCCTCAAAAAAAAAAAAAATTCTGTTTTACGAAACTTTTCCTTTTAGTAGAAGAGTATATAAATTTGTACATACAACAGACATGTTTGGCTTTATTTGTGATATACTTTGGTGTATGTGTCTTTTGCTTTTCACCTTTTGTATATGACCTGAGTTTGCTTGATTTCGTATATGTATTTATAATATATAATGATATGTATATGTCTGATAATGCAAAATGTTTGCAATCTGTCCATAGTTATCTAGTGGTTACTATGGTAACTAACTTTTATGTAAAATAATCTTCTTCCTACACTGTTAGCTCTAGAAATGTTAGTTATAGTATTGTTTTTATATTATCATAGTACAAAACTTGCACGCCCCTGTTTAACCCTCATTCCTGGGGTTATTTTGATTTTAGAACAATATTTTAGGAGATTCAATGCTCTGCCAGTTATTTTCTTTTTATATAAAATTTATTAATTTTACAAGAATATGTCTCATTGTTCAAAATTTTATGTTCACTTCCCTAGAAGGTGGGGAAGTTTTCAGTGTATTGTTTCAGATCTCTCAATCTCTCATAATGTCAGAAAAACTTTCTTTTTTTTAAATTTATTTTTTATTTTTTTAATTTTTATTAAATTATAATTGTGTACATTGGTGTAATCATGGGGCACAATGTGCTGACTTTATATACATTCTGAAATATTTTCATTGAACTATTTAACATAGCCTTCATGGCCTTTTAATAACTATATGAAAACATTTATATTCTACATTTAATAATTTTCACCTGTACCCTTCT
>CAUYON010065759.1:0-69563 GCA_963573935.1 Arctocebus calabarensis
CCTGTGGTCCTAGCTATTTCGGAGGCAGAGGCAAGATAATTGCTTAAGCCCAGGAATTGGAGGAGGTTGCTGTGAGCTGTGATGCCACAGCACTCTACCCAGGGTGAGAGCTTGAGGCTCTATCTCAAAAAAAAAAAAAAAAAAAAATTGAATGAAAGTACCTCTTCTTAAGTAAAAGCACTTTTCTCTGCATATTGTTGAGTCATATGATCAGAGAAGCTTAGATTTGTTTATTGCAACCCAATTCATAATTGCTAAGTCATGGAAGAAGCCCAAGTGCCCATTGACTCATGAATAGATTAATAAATTGTGGTACATGTATACCATGGAATATTATGCAGCCTTAAAGAAAGATGGAGACTTTCCTCTTACATGTTTACATGGATGGAGCTGGAACATACTCTTCTTAGCAAAGTATCTCAAGAACAGAAGAAAAAGTATCCAATGTACTCAGTCTTACTATGAAACCAATTTATACCTTTCTTATGAAAGCTGTAACCCAATTATAGCCCAAGAAGAAGGGGAAAGGGGAGAGGGAAGGGAGGAGAGGGGGGAGGCTGGGTGGTGGGAGGGTAATTGGTGGGACCACACCTATGGTGCATTTTAGAAGGGTACAGGTGAAACTTACTAAATGCAGAGTACAAAGATCTTAACACAATAACTAAGAAAATGCCTAAGAAATGTTAACCAGTTTGATGAAAATATTTCATATTGTATATGAAACCAGCTCATTGTACCACATGATTGCATAAATGTACGCAGTTATGATTTAATAAAATAAAAAAACTAAATATATGATACATTAAAAAATTTGGTTTTTCCCAACTTGTAGCTTTTATGGAAGGGGAAATGGAAATCCAAAAATGTAAGGTCACTTTCCAAAAGCTGTACGTTTATGGTTTTCATAGAATGATTATATGAATACCATTGTTAATGAGATTAAATTTAGCTGTAACCAAGTTGTAAAGTACAAGTAATATCCCAGGGTTAGGTTTCCTGAATGAATTATTTCTTGAGAAGCTTTGAACATGGCTCTGACTCAACTAGAAGGAAATCTTTTGCCTCTTAATTGCCATTATTGGCTCTACCCTGATCGTTTTATGTAATTTGGAGCTGTGAGTCGTGAATTGGGGGTTGAGATATAGACACTGAGGATATTTTAGTATGAATTTCAACAGCTGAACATCACCAAAATGGTAATCCAGGCTTCCAATTTCAAGAGGAAGTTAAAAAGTAAACATTATGAATTCCTGCCTGAAGCATATCACTTTTTCTTCCCTGACTGGAAATATCATTTATTCAAGTTCCAAACTGATCTCCACATGCTCAGAAGGTTCCACTATACAACTGACTTTAACATGATTTGAAATGGAAGAATTTCCCTTGATGGGAGAGCTCAGGAGAGCATGGGTTGGTATCGGAGCCTAAGTAAAGAATTCTTTCTTCCATCTCTGGGTTACCATCATATGGAGAAAATAGCCCCAGAAGTCACAGCCAGGGAATGTGCCTCGTGCACACAGGCCGTGAGGAGACGGCTGACATGTGAGGAGTGGAGGGGACAGAGAGCAACACCCAAAGGCAACCACAGTGGAGAGAAACTTTTTAATCTAACTAGTACAGCCGCTTTGCAGTAAAGGAGAATGTTGAAAAAGAAGGTAATTTGAAAATAATGTAGGCAAGGAAAGCAATAAGTTAATCATGAATTTGCTCTCAAATTAAAAGAGCAATTTAAAATCTCTTTAAATGTAAAATAAAGAGAAAAGTTGTGCATGTTTATATTTTGACATACTTAAACGTATGTATATTTAGTGTATGATTTTGTGAGTAAACGTACACCCCAAGGTGGGAACAATGGATGGAGATATAATAGATGTAGGTGAAAGAAACAGACAAAGAAGGGAGAAAGTCTGACTCCTGTAGCTTAATTTGATGTCCCTTTAAGATGGAAATAAGCATAAACTATACAATCAGATTTCTTCCAGAATATCTAATATTTCCTTCCTTATAAATTTTCTTGCACTGCCCAGAAAATTCTGAATTCTCTAAAATTCAGCTTCAGAATTCTACCCATTCCAGTCACAATTTCCCAACCAAAGATTGTTCTCTAACCCTTAATTCTGATTTCACAGGCCCAGACCTGCTCTCCCATGCACTGTAGGCCGGGCAGGGGCTTGGAGGCCCTTTCTCCCTGGGTGCAGAGCCGTGCTGATGTGGACAAGGTTCTGGCTCGCAGTGATATTTGCTGAACAAGTCAGAGGGGAAGACATCATCTTTGCTTGGAGGTCAATGTTTCTTATTCAAGCAGAGCTCTGGCTCTAAAGAAAAAAATGGAGATTTGATAAAAGATCTTCCTTCAAGCCGGGATTGATTTCCTCTAGAAATCGATGCTACGCTTGCAGAGTTGGGCAAAGCAGAATTGGTGAGGGTCCAAAACCAGATTGTGCTACTAAAATATGGAACACATGAATACTAGAAAGAGCTCGCTCTTGAAACAGGGTCGCAATTTTGCTTCTGAGGGGAATTTTTTAAACCATCTTAAGTGCTGAGTTTTAAATGTATGTACGTTTTTTACTATGCAATATTGGCTTAGTCTGCATAACCATGATGGGGCTGGGCTGGCTCCAAACCTTACGGCCAGTCTTGCAGTTTTCTCCACCAGCTCTAATAAGCCTGGCTTCCCACCCCACCCACCGCAGCACGTCCTCTGGGCCGAGCCAGCCTGCCTTTGCTGGGCTTGGTTCTGGTTGCGTGCTGCTTTGTGCAGCTACATATGAGAGGGAGTATGACTTTTGACATACTTGTGAATTACCCTTCCTTTTCTGAATCAACTCTTTGCTGTGATTCTCAATGGTTACTACTCTACTGGGAACTTAAATTCTAATTTAAGTACACGGAGTAGGCCTTCATTTGATCACTACTAATTAAATAAAATGCGACTTCTTGAGTATTGGACTGTTTACCCATCTCCTTTTTTGGCAAATGATCTCTCGACATGTAAAAATGATTGCTCGGGCTAATATAATACATTGAGATATTCTTTGCACAACAGTTGTAATACTGAGGTTGGGCCTGAAAGTTTTTGGATTTCCTTTAGAACAGAAATGTTTACTATAAGGGTTTTGATAGTGTCTTTTTTTTTTTCTCCTTGGAAAAAGGGAACATTAAAACTGTGTGTATGTATTTTTTTTTATTCCCAAAGCATTTTAGAATTGTGTGCTTTAAAGTCTTCTTCAGATAATGAGTTTTCTTTTCTGGGAATTAGTATTAGCTTGTGAAGTTTAGCATTGCCATTGTGTTAAGAATCCTCACTGTTATGTAGCCATGCAAAGGTCATGAAACACTATGCCAGAAAGAGAGCTGTACTGCTGTGTTTGCTGAAGCACTGTTCCCAGGAGCCCAGGTAAGGAATAAACCTATGTGCCTGTCAATGGATGGATGGATAAAGAAAATGTGCACTATACACACAATGGAATACTTTTCTGGTGCAAAAAATTAAAGTCTTGTGATTGTGGCAACATGATGAAACCAGAGGTCATTATGTTAAGTGAAATAAGCCAGCCACAGAGCAACAAATATGACCTGATATGTGAGTTGTTCTCACAGTGGTAGAGAGTAGTGAAGTGGTTATCAGAGGGTGAAGGCCCAGAGGGTAAGAGATTGGTCATCGAGGCTTGGGGCCTGTAGCTCAAATGGCTAGGGCACCAGCCACATACACCGGAGCTGGCAGGTTGGAATCCAGCCCGGGCCTGCCAAACAACAATGACAACTACAACCAAAAAATAGCTGGGTGTTGTGATGGGCACCTGTTGTCCTAGCTACTTGGGAGGCTGAGGGCAAGGTGATTGCTTAAGCCCAAGAGTTTGGGGTTGCTGTGAGTTGTGATGCCATGGCACTGTACCCAGGGCCACAGTTTGAGACTCTGTCTCAAAAAAAAAAAAAAAAAAGAGATTGGTCATTGCTACAAAGCTACAGATAGCAGGGATAAACTCTTGCATGGTAGGAATGAATAGAGTTAACAGTGACATATTGCATATTGGAATTAACTAGAAGAATAAGGTGATATGCTAACTAATCTGACTACTTTATCCATATTTTGAAGCATTGTGTGGTATCCCATTTGTACAATTATTCCATTCTAATCATAAAGGAGAATGTTCGCAATTTACTTTTCTTTTCACTATTGCAAAAGAGTTTATTACAATTCTGTATGATATGATGATAACACCCTCCATATGTTTGCTGATGCACCGATTCTTTGCACATTACCTCGACATTAGTGGGAATACCTGTTTTTCCTCTACTTTCAGGATGAGGAAGTGGCGTTTGGGGAGAGATAATCAACTTTTTAAGCTCATCCAGCTCACAGTTGGTGATGCCAGGTGCAGCCTGTTCTTTCTGTTTTTATTTTTTTAGTTTCAGATTAATATGAGGGTACAAATGATTAGATTACATTGTTTGCATTTGTTAGGTGACATCCAACTTGTAGTTGAGCCTGTGGCCCTGAGGGTGTGCTGCGTACCCTTACATTGAGTCCATTAGGTGATAGCTTACCAGTCACCCTCTCTCCCTTCCTTCCCCTTCCTCCACTTGAATTTAATTGTTTTTCTCTTGTGTGGGCTTGTAGCTGTTTATCTATATACTGTGGAGTACTGTCCAGTTTGGAAAAAAATGGATACTTTACATCTTTTTTTTTTTTTTTTTTTTAGAGACAGAGTCTCATTTTATCGCCCTGGGTAGAGTGCCGTGGCGTCACACTGCTCACAGCAACCTCCAGCTCTTGGGCTTAAGCGATTCTCTTGCCTCAGCCTCCCTAGTAGCTGGGACTACAGGTGCCCGCCACAGTGCCCGGCTATTTTTGTTTTGTTTTGCAGTTCGGCCGAGGCCGGGCTTGAACCCGCCACCTTCGGTATATGGGGCCGGCGCCCTACTCGCTGAGCCACAGGAGCCGCCCAGATACTTTACATCTTTTGTATTAACCTGGATGGAGTTGAAGATTACTCTCCTTAGTAGAGTATCTGAAGAATGGAAAAGCAAATACCTAATGTCCTCAATATGAAATGAAACCAATAGCCTGTTCTTCCTGGTTCAAAGGTACGGTTTTCCTGACCTCAATCCCATGTTCCCTCAGAGCTGCTCTGAGAGCTGAAATGGGGGCATACAGCTGTGGGCTCCAGACTGAGAGACTGGCAAAGTACCCGAGAATTCTGTGTCTGTTCCAGTAATGCGAAACCCCTTCTCTTCTGCCACCATGCTGATGGAAGGCTTAAGGTTTTTCTTTGTCCTACTGCTTAACTTGATGTGCCGTTTAGTTACCTGGCTCCTTTCTGTAAATATTCTCAGTTAGCTCAGCTTCTCTCAAGGCTCCAGGTCATGTGTCTGGGTCTAGCTGGACTTCCATCGCTGACTCTCCTTTCTCTCCTTCCCCCTACTTAAGGCCCTTGAAAATCACAAAATCAACTTACACTCTATGGTGAATGAGAACACAGCTTTAAGAAGAGGAGACACTTGCCTAAAATAAAGTAATGGCATCCCTATTCCCTTTCCACTCAGAAATAAAAATTATCAACCAGCATTTGCTGAGTGTTGTAAACATAGACGCATATATAACCCGATGCTTGAAAAAGCAGATGATTCAACAACTCATAGTCTACTTTTGAAAAGCATTATTATCTCAAGAAGGATACAACACAGTATGTTCTAACTCAGCAGTTCTCAACCTGTGGGTCGTGACCCTTTTGGAGGTCCAATGACCCTTTTGCAGGGGTCACCTAAGACCATCCTACAGATCAGATATTTACATTGCAATTCATAACAGTAGCAAAATTACAGTTATGAAGTAGCAATGAAAATAATTTTATGGTTAGGGGTCAGTACAACATGAGGAACTGTATTAAAGGGTCGCAGCATTAGGAAGGTTGAGAAGCACTGTTCTAATTGGAATTATATAAACTGTCTAAACTTTAACACATACACAGTGGCATCTATGGTGAATAAGTTGCTGGCCGTGGGGAAGGGTTGATGTCTAAGATGAAGGGACTTTGGTTTAAACTGATGTTCAGACCAAATATTGCTTAGTTAGGTAGCCTTGATGCAGGCATGGGGACTGGAGATGATTTTTCAGGGGGGAGCATTGCCTGTCTAGAAGAATTCTTTTTACCTTTTCTGAGTTTCAAGCCAATTTTCTTAAAACATATGTCACATTTATACTTTATTTTTAAGAAGTACAGAGAAAAAAATAAAGGAGTAAGAAACAGTGCCAGCTTATGCTTACAAGACTATTTTTAAGAAGCTGGAATCAAACGAGTGAGCTTTAAGTATGCATGCTGTGTTATCAGCCGTTCTAGCTCAGAACTGGAAGGGTGCAGGCTGACCTCGGAAGCTCCTGCTCTGGGGTCGCTCAGGGTTCTGTGCGGCTGGACCAGTGGGGTGAGAGCCACCAACATGTCAGTGTCTTCCATTCTTAGTACATTATAATTTGCACATAGTCCCCCAAAAGAGATGAACTATGAAATGTTCCACTTAATTTTCCTGTAAGAGTGAATAGTGATAGGCCCCTCCTGCATGGAACGTGGGTGGTGACATTCAGTTCCCACCACAAAAGAACATCTGTTTCCCACTCCTTTGTTTATAGGTGAGTCGTTCTTTCAGAATTTGTGAAAACTCTTCAGGCTGACAAACACAAAGATCTTTTCATACCAAATATGAACAAATCAAATGAGGTCGAGCATCTAGAACAGGCTTCTCAACCTTGACACCATGGACATTTGGGGCTGGCTAATACTTTGTTTTTGTGGGGGGCCTGTCCTGTGCAGAATAAGATATTCATTAGCATCCCTAGAATCTGCCAACGTGATGCCAGGAGCAGGTCCCCTGGGTTGTGACAATCAAAAATGTCTCCAAACATCTCTCCCACTTGAGATCTTTTGTTCTAGAAAGATAAATAGTGACCCTGACAATAACTCAGTGGGAAGGGTCCCTCCCAGATGGTTGCCTGGCTTCTGTAGGAAGGGGTAAGGGCTGGAACTAAATGGCATCCCAGAGAGTGTGAGGCTAAAGGATGAATTCAACAAAGTTCATGTTTATTGTGTGATTATGTGATGACCAATTTGCTCACACAGTTTCATAGAAAGCTGTGGATCCTTCTTAGGATAATCAATATTTTTTCTCCAGGAAATTTTTTTTGAGCTTTTGAATATTAAATGGTGGATCAGGGCCTCAAATTTAAAATAAAAGGAGTTAGTGAAATGACTTTCTATCTTTGCTTGAAGATGAACAGCACTTTTTTTTTTTTTTATGACAACCCTTCACCACTTGGCTGTAAGTAGTTAAATGCAAGGAAAGGGAATTAATGAGCAGGTTAAGAGAGCAGAAGGATCTTTCCTGGGGACAAAAATAGACTACGATTGCTAATCTCGCCAAGTGCACCTAGTTCCAGTTGAAGACGTTATGCAGTGACGTGTAAGGCAGTCAAGGGCAGACTAGTGAAGTGTGGTAACGTGCTGTGGTGTGCGGACTTAGAGCCCATGTCCCAACTCGCCAGTCATTTCCAGAGGGGTCATTTTATGCACAAGACCTGACTCTTGAGTGATAACAATGATCTGAATTCCCACCTGGAGGCTATCTCTGGCCCAAAGTGCCATCAGTCTTCCTTGAACAGTGCCTACTACTCCCATAGCCTAATATGCCCCCTAATCAGAGGAGAAAGGCTACATTTCATTAATGCAGTCTACAGAGGCTCCAAGATCTACAGACGCCTCAGTGGCTGGGGCATGGGGAGGAGTGTGTTCTAAGTCGGTTTGGCTGCCTCACAGGCAGAAGCAGACACAGTTGAGGTTGTTTGTTGCGGGGAGGAGGATAAGGAATGATTCTACTTAGATCGTTGAGTCTGTTTCTCCTCACTCACCAGTGCCATCACTCTGTGTATTGCTTTTATCCATCAGCATTGACAATAATAGCAGTTATGCAAATATACACTATACTATGGGGTTTCCAAAGAACTTTCGTCTGGGGGCCTTGATCTATTGGTGGGTGTTCCAGCAGATTCTTAACTTTAAAGTCACATGACAAGTCTATTCCTGTACTCCTGAAAATCAGCTTAACATATATGCCCCATGACATTTCTTCACCTACCATTTAAATGATCCTTTGATCCGATTCCCAGCTCTGCCAGTCGCTGAGGAATGCAAAGTGCTTTGAGACTCACAAGTGGAAGGTATATTCTAGGAGGAATGATGTTATTTTCCAAGTACAAGGTTCTACACTCTTTCATTCGTATTTTCTTCCCAGTGTGAATTACTGTATTAGCATAGTACCCCTTCATGGAAAGAAGTAAAGCTCTGTTAATATTTACACTGTTTGTCAGCGGTAATGGCAGAATCCCCAGGTGGTTCACTTCATGTAATGGATCCTGAGCCTTAGTATTGCAAAGCAGGTTGGGTGATGCTGGATGCAGGCATGAATCCCTTCTTTAGCAGCTGCCTGAAAGCACTTTTCTAAGAAATCTCCATCTTTGTCACTGTTTCTTTCAAGGTGTTGGATAATTTTAAAAGTGGCAATTGCAATAATACATTTAAAAAAAAAAGCTGACAGCTGGCAGCAGTCAGCTTACTTTTCTGTCCCTTTCACTGAGAGCTAAGAGTGTTTTGTCCTGTGGGGGTTGAGCGGAATTTCTGAGTTTATTTGGATGTAGGCTCAGCATAGAGCTGGACTGTGGTAAAGACTTGTGCCAGAGCGACGCTTCTTGTGAGCTTAGTCTGGCAGGACTGGCGGACTCCCATCTCACCTACTGACTTAGTATTTGTGAAGATACCTGTGCTTGTCTGTTCATTGTGAAGGGCAAGATCGTTGTGTCTGCCACAGCCATGGTCAGTTTGCACTTCATTCTGCATCAGAATCATAATTCCCTGTTCTCTTATTCAGTGCATATTTTCAGAGTTGTGCTCTGAATATGTTACTTGCAGCCCTGAAGGACTGAAGAGAAGGAGCAGGGAGACATGCTTCCTCACCTCCAGAAATGTCAAGGTCAAGGTAGAGAAAGACAGATGCTGAAATAACCACAACAGCAGGTGGATAGCACCCCTGCCCCCCAGAGAGCATGGGGCCCTGAGAATTCGGGGGGGATTCAGGTTTGGAGATGCTTTGAGGGCCCTTTGGTAAGTTTCTGGGATGCTGCATTTTAGGTTTTATTATGTTCAATGAATTTGTGTTATGCTCTAAATTGAGACGTTCCCTCAATTTGCTTGTAGCTTGGGAAATAGGTTAGCTTATATTAGTGATTTAAGAGAAACTTGTAAATTAATAAAAAACAAGAAGTTTTAGAGGAGGCCTGAGACTGCAGAGAACTAGTGTGAAATAAAATGCACAAAGGCCAACTCTTCGGAAGGTGAGTTGTGCAACGGGTTAGAGAATTGGAATTGGGGCCATCTCTTTGCTCCTAACATCCTCTAAGAGCAAATCTATCAACAAAGGGGTCCTAAACCCTCCCTCAGAAAACAACTGACCAAGTGTGAGAGGGAAATTTACACAAAATCAGAGGGCTTGACTTAACACAATAGGAATTTGAGGTCATAATGGGAAAATTAGGTGAAATTATGTTCACATCACATTGAACCAAGAAGCCTTAAAAACAAAGGCTCAAAGTTGAAGTCTTATTCATGTAAATCAGTGTTAAGTGCGTGTTCCATCGGTATCTGTCTACCTGAGATACTTCGCAGGCTCCTTAGCTCTGTTTGGTAAGTTATTCTGGGGTAGAAATAAACCTGAATGTAACTTTGCTAGTTTTGAACTCTTTTTGAACTAGAGTTTAAAAGAGAAAATAAATTTCACTTAAAAAGCAGTGAACAATATTAAAATTTAAAGTAATTTGAGAGCTAACCTGTGTTATTTTTCTCTAAGTCTGCCAAGAGCCTGGCACAACAGAGTCCAAAGCCCGTTGGTTGGTATAAAGTGGTAAGCGCAGGGAAAATTTACCAGTTGAGTTTTTAACCTTACTTCTAGCATCAAAAAATGTTGGAAGTAATTGAACCAAAAATCTGATTAGTTTTAAGCTAAAATGGCAGATGTAAAAATAATCTTGGAAAATAATGAAGGAGTCATGTGAACATAAAAATTCTGATGAGAACGAGGGGAGTAAGCAGGTTTACAACAGGGCAAGGCATTCTCTTAAATATTTTATGAGGTAAAGTTAGAGGTGAATCACACACATTATTTGTGTGTAACTATTTTTGAGGAATAGGAGATACAGGAATCTAAGAGATTGATTGGGGTGGGTTGTGAATTAACTCTTTCTGCTCATCTATCTGTTTCACCCATCTATCGCTTGTCATGGTAAAATAATGAGTGATTTTTATGTGGTTCATTTTTTCCTTGTAATCATAATCTTTTCTTTTTTACTAAGATAGGTATCTTTAAGCAGAGAGTGAGAGAAGAAAACAATGAAAGCAAAGAGATGAGGGACTACAACAGAAATAAATAAACAAAAGTCATTATAAAGGTGAAAGAGAGAGAACCCAGGGTCTTGCCTCCCGGGAGGGGTCCACCTCCTAAGGCCAGAGTTGTCCAACTCTTGGTTGAACTTACTCTGCGCTTGAAACAATGATTGTCTTAACTCAACCCAATGCATTATTTTGTCTTTTTAAATTTTGGCTAGTTGAATTTTTTCCTACCTTGTAAAACTCACATTTTTCGACATTCTCTTTCCTTGGTTATATTAATGTGATCAGTTTTTATCCCTTTACTGCACTGAGTAGGATGCTTAAAATACTTCCTTGACATTTAATTAAACATGTTCCTTTTGGCAGTTCTAAGGTGCTAGATAGACAATAGTCTAAGGCCCTTGGGGAAATACAGTTCATAACTGTGAGAAGCTAAGAGTTGGGAGGAACTTTTAAAGGGGAGCTCTTTAAACCCCTTTGCTCTCATACTGCTATCTCAAAATAGTTTAGAAAATCTATCTGCCCCCTTGCACATTTTTAAATGAGGCTTATAATTCATAATTTAGATACTTTAATTCAAAAGTATCTAATTTTTAATATGTTTTGACTTTAAAACGTGTTACATCTCCCTTTTAAGAATATATGATCATATCTGGAAACTATAGTGATTAATTAATTACCACTATCCATTTTAAAAATATGTAAATAGTCTCCATCATTTCCTTTCCTCTGTGAACTCATATTACCATTTACCTTTCTTCATAAAATGTAAAGTAATTAATATATATGTACTTTAAAGTCTGTTATTGATTATCTTTTCACACCTCTCTATAATAAAAATATTCACTTAAATTTAAACTTATTTTTTCTGAGTTGAGTTTTCATTAGGATCATTGACAAAATAGCAGAAGTTTAGATTTTGTTATTAAAAAACTTAACTAATTTTGTTTTAAAATGCATCTCTCAATGAAATGGGGAAGGCTTAAAAAATTTTAATTAGTTCACACATCTGGGGTGAATATTATGTGTTTCTAGAATAAGAAAAATATTCAACATTAATTCTATTTTAATTTTTCATTTTTATAGTTTTAAGTGCTGAAAACATTCATTAATATGTATTAGCTATTGAAAAAGGGTTTGTTTGTCCTTCTTCTCTTTCCAGTATTTGATTTATTGGGTTTTTTTTTTTTTTTGCATTTTTTTACATTAATGCATTTATGGGGTACAATGTGCTGATTTTATATACAATTTGGAATGCTTACATCAAACTGATTAACATAGCCTTCATCTCACTTACTTAATTATTGTGTTAAGACATTTATACTCTCCACTTAATAAATTTGACAAATGTCCTTGTAATATGCACCTTAGGTGTGGTCCCACTGTTTACCCTCCCTCCATCCCCCTTCCCCCCTCCCTACCCATTGCCCTCCTTTTCCCCCCTTTATCCTGGGCTGTAGTTGTGTTTTATCTTCCATATGAAAGTGTGGGTGATTATAAATTGGTTTCATAATAGTACTGAGCACATGGAATACTTTTTCTTCTGTTCTTGAAATCCTTTACTAAGAAGAATATGTTCAAGCTCCATCCATATAAACACAAAAGTGGTAAAGTCTCCATCTTTTTTAAGACTGCATAATATTCCATAGTATACATATACCACAATTTATTAATCCAGTCATTGGTTGATGGGAATTTGGGTTTCTTCCATGACTTGGCAAGTATGAATTGAGCTGCCATAAACAATCTGGTGCAAATATATATTTGTTGTAAAGTAATTTTTGGTCTTTTAGATATACACCGAGTAGAGGAATTGCAGGATCGAATGGTGGCTCTACTTTTAGATCCCCAAGTCTTTCCAAAAGGAACGTATTAGCTTGTATTTCCACCAGTCATGCACATGTGTTCCTTTTTCTCCACATCTACGCCGACATCTGTGGTTTTGGGTGGGCTACTCTTGTTATATGGGCTACTCTTACTGGAGTTAGATAATATCTCTAAGTAGTTTAAATTTGCATTTCTCTGATGAATAAGATGATGAACATGTTTTCATGAGTCTGTAGGCCACCTGTCTTCTTCAGAGAAGCTTCTGTTTAAGTCTCTTGCCCACAATGAAATGGGATCACTTTTTTTTTTTTATTGTAAGTTTGAGTTCTCTGTGGATTTTGGTTATCAAACCTTTGTCAGAAACATAACCTGCAATTATCTTCTCCCACTCTGAGGGCTTCTGCTTGCTTTACTTACTGTGTTCTTGGCTGTAAATGTCTATACTACCCAAAGCAATATACAAATTTAATGCAATCCCTCTTAACGCACCACTGTCATACTTTAAAGATCTAGAAAAAATAGTACTTCTTTTTATATGGAATCAGATAAAAAAAACCTTGAATAGCCAAGATACTACTCAGAAATAAAAACAAATCAGGAAGAATCATGTTACCAGACTTCAGACTATACTATAAATCTATAGTGATCATAACAGCATGGTACTGGCACAAAAACAGAAAGGTAGACATATAGAGCAGAGTAGAGAACCAAGAGATGAACCCAGACACTTACTGTCATTTGATCTTTGATAAGCCTATCAAAAACATAAACTGGGGGAAAGATTCCCTATTTAACAAATGGTGCAGGATGAATTGGCTGGTGAATTGTAGAAGACTGAAACTGGACCCACACCTTTCACCACTAACAAAAATTGACTCTCACTGGATAAAAGTTTTAAACTTAAGACATGAAACTGTAAAGATTCTTGGAGACAGTGCAGGCCAATTTTCCTTGAGGAAATTGGCCTGGGAGAGTATTTTATGAGGAAGATCCCCTGGGCAATTGAACCAACACCAAATATACATTACTGGGATCTGACCAGGATTTGATTTCAAAATTGTGTTTATTATCTTTTTTTTAAAATTCTAAAGGTGCTTGCTTTTCATTGCCTAGGTACTCTTGGACTAACCTAGGTCTTAAAAGTTTGAATCACGATTGGCTTAACTTAAAATTTGGGTGGTGATTGCTACCAGTAATGAGCATTGCTACCATTAATGAGGTCTTTGTGAGGCATACCATACTATTCTTTTTAGATCTCTCCTTCAAGTTGGAGGCATCATCCCCAGATGCTGAGAAAATGAGCAACTGATGGCTTACAGCTACAACCTTTACTGGGAATTTCTCTCAGCCAAAGGGAACTGTCTGGCTCTGGGTTAATCCTATGGGTCTGCAGCCATGACTTGCAGAGGTACAAATGCCTGGTTCCAACGAGGGACAAATCTGAAGGCTTACCCCAGTTCTAGTGCTCCCCAAAGAATGCTCCTGAGATGTCCATTGCCAGGCTTCTGCTCAATCCTGCCTTCTTCCTATCCTTGCCGGTGTATTGCTGGGAGGACCTTTCACACCTCTCTTCAACTCAGTCTATCTCCAAGAAATCTGCTATAAAGCACTCATTCATTAAACTGCAGATATTGAGTGTGATTCTGCTGAAGCATGCAAAAAAAAAAAAAGAAAATCACTTTATTTTGGAAAGAAATGAGAAAGCAGGGCTATTATTTTCAATAGTTTCAATAGTATCTCTTTTGTGGTATTTCTGATATGAAATATCTATATTTGACCGAGGAAAAGCTGTTGAAAATATGATATCCTTGATAAATGCTCTCCTTGAAGTTTTACTAATGAGTCAATAATGTTTTGCATACACCTTGGATTATCTTCCTTCATTCTTATATATGAGGGAGGACAAACTCAAGTGGGCAATATTCTTGAATCTAATACTTTAATTATCCTCACATTTAAAATGCCTAATACAAACTACATGGCAGCTAAAAAACTGGTATCTAGCAGGGAACAAAGATACAAACACACACATTCCTTAATAGCAGGAGGGAAAAGTGAACTGCAGCTCATGAATAATGTATAATTTTTCTGTTTATGCCATTTCCATCTGTTATGTGCATGATATTTATGAGATTCACAAGATAAACTGATAGGATCCTGCGATCTGCTAATATGTATATATTTAAAGCTTTAATTACTGTTTTGATGGAAGAATGATGTCATGTTCTCTGACTCCAGAGGTATGAGTATTAGAAAATAAAATAGCAACACAAACAACACAAACACTCCTAAACATCCAGGGTTTTTATTTTTAAATGAGTGATACTTGCTGTGTGTTTTATCACATTCCAGGTTCTCAAAGAGCTTGCCAGCCTTGGTATCTGATGCCATATTAGACGGTGAAGGACAACAGCTTTGAGTGTCGTGGTTTGGTTTTCCCCTGTGGACTCTTATTAGCACTCCTTCTCAGAGCCCGTGTGTTGACTCACCTAAGTGAGAAGGATATGTTTAAGTTTTTCAAATGCCATATTAACCTAGGAACTTAGTTCGATTACTTATCTTGGAAATTAAAGTTTTAATGAAATGAGAGTCTCTAGAAAAAAAATTATAGAAAAACACATTTTTCTTCACCCTAAATCCAAGTCACAATTCCACCAAAGATGATTTTGTTAACTTTATAACTCTACAGATCTCTGTGTTGATGGGGTTTAGTGGAAAGTGGTGTAGACAGAGGCTCTTGCTTCTTTTGTCATTGGGTAAGAAAAATCAGCAGTTCACTGTGTGGCTGTCACTGGGTCATTCAATTCTTTGATCTTCTCCCTTGTATTACTAATTAGATGAATGCAAGGTGTAGATGAGACAATGTGAGCATTCTTTCAGTACAGCCAGTTTTAAGCATCTTATATTCACTGAACCATGGAATACTATTCAGCCATAAAAAGATAGGACTTTACATCTTTTAGGTCTACCTGGATGGAGCTGAAACACATTTTTTGTTGTGAAGTATCTCAAGAATGGAAAAGTAAATATCCAACGTACTCAATAATATGAAAGCAATATATGAACACACTCACATGAACAATAAAACACAAATATAGTCTAGTGAGAAGGTGGGGGGGTGAGGGAGGAGGACAGTTGGCGGAAAAAGGGAGCGCATTTGGCGTGGTGTCACCTAACACGCACAGTGGGAGGGTATGTAGCACACCTCCTGGGTGAGGGGCTCTTTTACAACTGGAACATCATTAGTTGTTGATATGTACTTGGGAGCTGCCAACTCATTTCTTATAATATTTTCATAAGCTGAACACAATTCAGAAGGCAAATCAAAACAAAGTGTGTACTGTACTAAAACATCAAGCTAAAGTAGAATTTGCTTTGGATAATTTTGGCTTTGGTTCTTCCTAACTGCCCCATGGGGCTTCCGCCTGCCATGCTAAGTCTGTCCCGGAGGGACTCAGGGAAATCCTGGTCTGGTTGTCAGTTACCTCACTGGACATTTGGATCAGCACTGCCTTCAAAGCACTAGTACCAAAGCCTGTTGGCACTTTGCCCATTCTCCACCTCTTCGGTAATTTTGGTAATTTTATAAGCACTTCAGTATTTCAAGAGCCCTAAGCTTGTTTTCCTACAACTAGGAGGTCCCATGCAGGGGTGATGGGAGACAGTGACAGAGGAAGCTTCCCTCACCGATCTGCTGCTCACCTCCTGCTCTAAAGCCCCATGATTCCCAGCAGGCCACTGATGGGTGTCAGTCTGCAGGGTAGTGATGGCAGGCTGAGGAGGCATGGCTGTTCATTCTGTCCTTCACCAGGGACAGAAATAGGGGGGTGCTGCCCTTTAGTTTTAATCCTTGCCCCTCTCTGGGCATTGTCCTCCAGTATTCTCTTCAGCTCTGGGACAAAACACTTGCCCACTGTCCTCTCTACTTTGTCTTACACATTATACTCAATAGCTCATTTTCCAACTTCTGAGCCATCCAAGGTTTAGGGTCCCCTAAACTCTCACTAAAGAGTCAGAACCATATATTCAAGAAAGATTTCATCATCTTCCCTAGAAAGGATTTTCAGGGAAACAACAGAACAATTAAGGTCGTGGTATTATACCTCAGATAATTTTTTCAGCCAATTTCTCTTCTTAGGGAACGTGTAAACCTTTCAGAAGGATTTGAAAAAGGTGGTAGCTGCATTCTTTTGTATGAAAAGGCCATTTTCTCTTTGTGTCTTCACTTGAGATGGACGTGTTCATTGATATTCAGATGGTCCCAGAGAATGTATACACATTTTAAGAAAGGAAAAAAGATGTTTGAAAATTGTAGTGCTCCATATCTACTAATAACTAGGATGAGTACAAGTCACATTGAGAACCTCTTGTAATTGCAGAAGTCCAATGTGACTTGAGGATTACAAACTTAATATGGATTTTTCCTTTTGTAGAATGTGCATACATTTTTTTTGGCACCATCTGTATTACGTGAACCTCTTGGGCACCTTTATTATTATCTTCCAACTCCTTATGTTTATCATGTTGAAGGATCTTAAGGTAGAGATGGTAAGTAATGTTGCTATTACTAGCTTGAAGAGTTTGTCTGCTAGATCTTAAATTTTAGTATTTTCACTTTAAATGTTTTCCAAAGGAGGCTTGTCAAAAATAAGACATTTGCTCTTAAGAAAAAAAAATGTGTGGTCTTCTCGTGCTGTTGTTTACGTCTGCCGACATCTGCAAATTGTCAGGCTTGTTGTGAGTTGCAACGGCACCCTCAAAATGCAACTGACACTCCTATGTTCTCTGAATATCATTAGTAAAAGTGAAGTCCGATTCATCAAAGAAAATGCTGACAGAACAGTCTGGTTGAAAAAATAATTATCTCCGATGAGAATCAGGAGATCTGCATTTTCTAATGGCTTCGTCTCATACATTATACTCAGTAGTTCACAGCGAGTAGTTCACTGATGCCCTTCTCTAGGCTTTACGTTTTTGTAACGTACACTCTAGAAAGAATGATTTTTCCCTTCAAAGTCTTGAAAAAATTTATATTAAAGTATTTGTTGAACATCTTTCAGAGTATATCACACGGTGCTAGAACCTGAGACAGACAATGATGTCAACAAAAAATATTGCTCTGGTTGGGCAATCTAAAATGCAGTTGAAGAAGCAAGAAAGACGTATGTAATGAATCAGTTAAGCAGCTGTCATGATCCTTAACCTCATTAGAGCATTTCATCGTTTTCAAAGCTATCATGCATATGTGTACACAATTATTTATATATATCAACATATACAAGTTTGAATAATTAAGTTTATGAACCCAGCCTAGAAAAAGTGCTACATGCCTCATTGCTGAATATCACTGCAGTCACCTCCCCTTGGGAAGCTGTGTACTGGCACCAGCACCTAGTCTACCCTTTGAAACAATTTTATAACTATTTTTCTGGAATGGTCATCAGATCTGCCGATTAGGGCTGACAATGAAGTTCACCAGATGGCCAAGGGGAGCACTTTGAAGGTGACATCATGGTAATCAGCACTCTTTCTAGGATGAGTTCACAAACTTAAGTGTCAGACCTTGTATGACAACAGTTCACATGTACGTAGGTATACTCGCGCGTGTGTATGTGTGTATTCACAATTCTATTAATCTCTATATCAGCAATAGGAAGCAGAAAGTAATAATTTCACATCACAGGTGACAACACTGAGTCTACATAATGTTATATAAAATTGAAAATAAAACAGCATTTTAACACAGGTCTCTAGATTCTAAGCCTGCTGGTCTATTACGTCATCAATTCTTTTCTCAAACTCAAAGCGCAAAATAACCAGTCAATGCTGCGAAAAGTCTGCATGGAGAAGATGGGGCTTGAGGACAGGCTGGGGCAGAGCAGAAGAAAGGGGGATCATGCATGGAGGGGAAGCACCTGTTAGGGCCTCCTGTGGCACATTGAGAAAGAGGAAGGAAAAAACCTTTCCTTTTAAAATGGAAATAGTCGGAGTTCTAGTTTCTGTGCATGGGTTCTAATGTGGAGGGAGTGTGAACGTGGTGGGTTGGTTTGTTTCTGAAGGACTGTTTCTATTATGAAGGATTAGATTACAGGAGTGAATACAGCATGGTGCTCTTCAGGAAGGTTAAAGAATCCTGTGGAAAGGGTCACAGGGTGGATGGATTACAGGACGTTTGTACCCTCCAGTCACAAAGTGCCATTGGGGAAATATGAGAAAAGGAGGCTGGATAGAAAGACACTTTTGAAGGACTTAATACTGAATTTATCTAGTCTAGTATTAGGCATTGGGATTATAGCTCTACCACTAACTAATTAGCTTTGCTACCTGAACAAGTTGTTTATCCCCATCAAGTCATAAGTATCTGCTTCATTGGGTTGTCTGAAGATGAATTAAGTATCCATATAAAGCTAATCTTAATTCAGGACCTAACCCAGAAAACACCTGTGAAATGTTAGTTCTTTATCCCAACTCTTCTTAGAGGTAAAGTGGCAGAAGAGAGATTTTTAAAACACAAAGTACTGTATGAAAGTTTCTTCTTTTTTTATTATTATTTTATTGTTTGGGATTCATTGAGGGTATGAAGAATTAGGTTACACTGATTGCATTTGCTAGATAAAGTCCCTCTCAAAACTGTGTCCTGCCCCCTAGAGGTGCATAGTACACTGTGAACCCCCATCTCCCTCCTTCTTCCCCTTTCCCCACTTGTTCAGTCCCCTACGCCCCTTGTATTAGCTCATCTCCTGCCTGCACATTGGAATAGAGTACACTGGATTCTTGCTTCTCCATCCTTGTGATGCTTTACTAAGAAGAATATGTTCCACTTCCACCCAGGCTAATACAAAAGATGTAAAAGCTCCATCTTTCTTATGGCTGAATAGTATTCCATGGTGTACATATACCACAGCTTGTTAATCCACTCTTGGGTAGGGGGGCTTTTAGGTTGTTCCCACATTTTGGTGATTGCCAATTGAGCTGTAAACAGTCTAGTGCAAATGACCTTATGATAAAAGGGTATTTTTTCCTTCTGGGTAGATGCCTAGTAATGGGATTGCAGGAACAAATTGGAGGTTTAATTTGAGTTCTTTGAGGATTCTCCATAATTTCTTCCAAAATGGTTGCATTAGTTTGTAGTCCTATCAGCCTACCAGCAGTATAAAAACGTTCCCTTCGCTCCACATCCACGCCAGCATCTGCAGCTTTGAGACGTTTTGTGATGTGGGCCATTCTCATTGGGGTTGGGTGATATCACAGGGTAGTTTTGATTTGCATTTTTCTGATGATTAGAGACAATGAGCATTTTTGCATGTTTGTTAGCCCTTCCTCTGTCTTCTTTAGAGAAGGTTCTAGTCATCTCTCTAGGCCAGTGATATATGAGATTGTTGGGTTTTTGTTTGTTTCTTTGTTTTTTTAACTTGAGTTCTCTATAGACCCTTGGAGGCCAAATGCTCTACTAAGTAGACTGTTTCAAGTAAGAAGCAATACCAGCCTTCTCTGTGGACAAGACTTGTTTTGGTTTGGATGGACAATTTCTAGCTTGATGCACTATTAGTGACTCATGATAAAGATAATAAAAATGAGAACCACCTACATATCTTTTCAAACCATAAAGGATACGTAGTGGTGGGATAAGAGTGTTTCATGTTCTGAGCCAGTGCTTTGTCTGTTTCAAGACATTTATTGCCATTGTGACATTTAGATAGAAGAGGGCAATTTGGGACATCACTGAGGCAGCCTTAGTTTTAGTGTGTGGCAAAGAGTGAGGCGTGAGCCCCTTCCATCCATTGCTCACTGAGCTTAAACGTTCAAGCCCCATGGAAGGGCTGAGGGTGCCTGTGAGCTGTGACATGTTACCACACAGGGAAGGCAGTGAACAAGGGTGGGCTGTCTCCACTCATCCCTCATGTTTTGGTGTTTTAATGATTCTTTAAATGATTTGATTAATCATATCACTTTGACAGGCTTTTAGTATTTAAACTACAGTCAATTCCAAGTGCAACATTAAAATGTCCAAAAGGATATAAAATCCGTCAGGTGGAGGAGAAATTTTCTCTGGTCCTTAGAAGGAAAGAATGAAATTACCACGCCCCTGTTTCCCACTCCGAAGTGTGCCCTGTTTAATTTTAGCAGGAATTGCCTGGCTTCGCTACGCAGTTCTCCCTCTCATGACTTCTTCCTAAGGCAATTTTAAGAATAGGCAGCTGCCAATAGAATATCATTTTGGTGAAAGCAAGAAAGGCCATATGCCTAGAACTTCCGCTTTTTGAATCATTAACAGTGGATGGATCATCCTCTCTAGAAGGCTGCTGAAAAAATTCGTGTGTTAAAAAGAAAAACTCGGTTCACTTCGGGGGAGGGGGATGTTGGAGGGGAAAGGATAGGAGGAGAAGGAGGGGGGCTGGTGTGCTCCCTCCTACTGGGCGCAATGTAAGGGTATATGACACACCTTGACACAACTACAATGGGGACTTTATGTAACAAATGCAAACATTGTAACCTAATTGTACCCTCATATTAATCTGAAATACACCAAACAAACAATAATAAAAAATTCACGTGTTATACTTCCTATTGGTTTGTCCTAGAATCAGAGCGTTGGGGGAACACTTTGCATACACACTGTTGTGGTCTAACTTCCTTTTCCAGTTGGGACTCTAGACCTTCAGCCTCAAGAGATTGTGTGTTTTTCACTGGAAGTGAGCTTGGGAATCAGGAGACAACTCTGAGTCAGGGTGGGTGTATAAAGAAGAAAACTGGGAGAGGAGGAAAGAGTTGGCGTTGGATAGAGAAGACTGTGGCTAGAGAATGGGAGGAGGAAACTTTATATCACTGTGATTTCTGAGGCTGTTTTATTAAGATACCTCATTTTCAAATTTTTGATTGTCCTCTCTTTAGAGGTTTCCCATTGATAAAAGGCCACTGAACATTGGGAGTAGGCTGTTATGTGCCATGAGGCTTTTTTGTCCTTTGATTCTGAGAAGCCTAACAATATTTAGCAATGACTCAATCTCTTTAGATGGGCTACAGACTCTTTCAAACCCCCTTTTATCACAGTATATTTTATTTCTATCTACCTATGTGTGTCATGCTATGTGTGTATGTATAATTATATATAAATAGGTATCATTGGTCTTATATATAATTATATATTTATGTGTAAGTTTATAAATATATTTTATTTATTCATTATAAAAGGAAATGAGGAATGTATTTCACATGGAAGTGAAATCTAAAATTGTGAAATTTTAAAGGAGCAAGAGAGCCCCACTAGTTTACTCCTTTTATAGATAAAGAAACTGAAGTCTAGGATAATAGAGTGACTTGTCATGGTCTTGGAAAAAGGCATTGGTCCACTGAGAACTGGTGACATTCTATCCCATACGTCCCAGTGTCCAGGAAATAGCTCTTGGTACTCGTGAGGGGGTGAGGCTGTGGATCCTGAAAACAAACGTGCCCTTCACCTGATTCTGGAATGTTCTACTCCTTACTTTGATTTGATATCCACTATACAAGGATCAAAAAGAGAAATGTTAAGAAGGCATGACTTAGAAACTGTATAGTAAAACTTTAATAGGAAACCCAAATGAGCTTCATTTGCTATCAAATGTAGATGATAATGGCTCTTCCCATGGAACACACACAACTGTGATCTCAAGGAACTGTCCTCATAGATGCCACTCACAGAAACAGGTCCTCTCTTCTTTATCTCCTAATCATTTAGATCACTAGTTTCCACTTTGCTTGGCTTCTTTGTAAGGGCAGGAGCAGTAAAGTCTGTGCTCAGTCGTGGACTCGTCAAAGATTAATCACTGGTAGCCTTCATGTTACTCTTTGCCAGTGGTTTACCTTGGAAACGAGGCTTTGGAAAGGGTGCTGGTCAGGAAACAGAAGGTGTTGGGCAAAGGGTACAAAGTTTCAGTAAGACAGGAGGAAGAAGCTTTAGTAATTTTTCCACAGAATTGTGACTAGAATAGATAATAATGCCTTGCATATTACAAATTGCTAAAAGAGTAGATTTAAAAGTTTTTACCCACAAAAAATTTGGAAGAATGTGAGATGATGGATTTGTTAATGGGCCTGATTTAATCATTCCACGTTGTAAACATATATCAAAACATCACACAATACCCTAAAATTATATGCAATTATTATTTGTCAATTAATAATAAAATTGAATTTAAAGAATAAGCCACTGCCTTTTCCTTTAGTAGCAGCTGTTTATTGGATGTCCTCCACTGCTGGCCACTGTTGTTTGGATAATATTGCTGTGGAAGAGGATATTTTTTTTTCTTTCCTAAGGATTTTTGCTTGAATCCAAATTTCTTTACAATTGACTCATTCCTTTCTCCTGCCCTCTGCTCACTTCTGTTAACTGTTCTGGGAAAAACAGCAAATGAATTTAACATTTGCATCCAGTGACTTGAGGCCACAAGACCAGGACGCTTAATATGATATGGCTAGCTTTGTTTCAAATTAGAATTGGAACGAGTAATGTCTTAATGCTCTTGTCTAGACAATTGTCACGGCTATAAATTATCATCATAATAGCCAGCAAATGGTTTATAATGTCTTTACCCACACATTATTTGCCAATCCTACAAACTTTTTGAACATGCTATTTAGTTTATCCTAATTAATCTATTATATATCCTACTTCCTCTCTCTAGAGTGACATTTGTGAATTCAATTTCTTGCTTGTTGCTTATGTTACTCTGTAATCTCACTACTGATCTAATTCTGCCTTCTATCTGTCTGTAACAAATTTAATCAGAGAGATCATTATCAAAGTGTGATAGATGTTCTCCTTTTTGTGTTGGTATTGAGCCCCTTAACTGGTTAACTGCCATCTATGTAAACTTTGTTCAGGGAAGGGGTGGTAGCACATTGCCTAGGCTACTAATAATGGTGTTAAAAAATGAATTTAAACGAATTCTTTTCAACCAAGAACTCAGAATTCAGGACGTTCAGAAAATAGGTCTCTAAAGGCTTGTCTAAAAAGCATATATGATCTGACGATTAAGTTTGCAAACTTGCCACATTGTGCTTACATTGGCAGCACTGTATAAACAACTCAGTAAGGTTTTATAACCTTGGTGCATGGGTGTCTCACAGTTGGGTTCATGTCAGTGTGCAGTGACGTCTTGCTGAGTGACATTCATTATTGTCATTGCGTGTTTTGTGTGCCATCATGCGAACATTGGAGTTTGAATTAGAGCAACAAACAGATATTAAATTCCTCTTAAACTTGGCACGAGTGGAAGTGAAATCAGGCATATGTTCATCCAAGTTTATGGTAATGCCCTGAAAAAAATAGTGGTGTACAAAGGGATGAAACACTTTACTGAGCAGAAAGAAAGCATCACTAATGAAAAGAGTTCAGGATAGCCAGTAATGAGTAGAACTGACAAAAATATTGCAAAAATTCATTGAATTGGGCATCAAAATTGTAGCTGGCTGCTGTGAGAAGCATAGCAGACCAAGTAAAGAGCAATAGAGAAACAGTTAGGAAAAGTGTAACTAAAAATCTTGGCATGAGAAAGATGTGGCTCTTGCATCACAACAATGCACCAGCTCACACAGCACTGTCAGTGAGGGAGTTTTTAGCCAGTAAACAAATATCTGTATTGAAACACCCTCATCACTCACCTGATCTGGCCCCAGTGACTTTTCTCTTTACTCGGAGATAAAGCAAATATTGACAGAAATATTGTTTTGAGACATTCAAGACATCAAGGGTAAGTTATGCATACAATAGCTCTGATGACTATTCCAGAAAAAGAGTTCCAAAAATGGCATTGGAAGGTGGACTAGGCCCTGGCATCAGTGCTTCCCAAGGGGAGTACTTCAAAAGTGACCACAGTGATATTCAGCAATGAGGTGTGTAGCACTTTTTCTAGGGTGTGTTTGTGAACTTAGTTGTCAGACCTCTGTATAAGCTTTAAGGTCTTTAAATCAATCTGAGTAAAAGACCATGTGTGGGGCAGCTAATTGTGTAGTTATAAGCTCAGGTGGTATCTGAGCTGCCTTTGCCCATCTCTGGTGCGTGTATGCAGAGGGAGAGGAAAGTAGACTCAGGTAGTAAGGAGGGTGAAGGGAAGCCAAAAACAAAGTCAGGAAAATATATGAAATCTTGGTTCTATAGATATTTATTTACCAGGAATGTTCTTGTTGTTTCTGCCTGGGAAACTTGTAATCAGCCTTAGTGTAGCTCTCTCTCAAAGCACCTTGTGCACAGCTATTTCCGTTATAGATTTCTTTTATGTGATGGCTATTATTTGTCTACTTGTCTGTTTATACCAGTAAAATATAATCCCAATAGTAGGGACATTCTTATTGCTTGTGCCCAAGGAACTGAAAGACCTAAAATTGAGTCCTGTTGACTACTTCTTTTCTTAGCTAGGTAACTTTCAGCAGTGTTCTTTGCCTCCCAAGACTAATGTTCTTCATCTGAAAATCAGTGATAATAATATTATTTGTTTCATAGGATGTTGTATGGTAAAGGTTAACTGATCTTAGCCATCATCATCATTATGATCATCATCATATTTATATCCCTATTGCCATTATAAAACATCATTTTTTCTACAAAACATCATTTGAATTTTTCCTCCTAATAATCAAGCTTTCAGTTCCTCACAGTGTTTTTTATTTTTAATTTATAGACCATAAAATCCACCCTGTCAAAGTGCACTATTCAGTGACATTTGCTGTAACACAAAGTTGTGCAAACATCATCACTGTCTAATTGTAGAACATTTTTGTCACTTCATGAAGGACACCCTTCTTCCCAACCTCTGCTCATTCCCCTGTACCCAAGTCTTTATTAGCCATAAATCTGCTTTCTATCTAAATTCACTTAAATCAGAGGATATTTAATATAGATGGAATTATGCAAACTGTGTCCTCCTTTTATATGAACAGCCTTTTTACATGTTTTATGATATGTGTTTTTTTTTTTTCACTTAGCATGTTTTTTTCAAGGTTCATCCACTTAGTGGCATGTGTAAGAATTTCTTCCCTTTTTTATGGCTGAATAATATTCCATTATATAAATATAGTACTTTGTTTAACTATTCATCAAGTGATGAATACTTGGATTCTCCTCCCCAGTTTATCTGTTATGAATTATGCTACTACATTTATGTACTAGGTTTTGCACAATGTATGTCTTTAATTATCTTGGGTGTAAACCTAGGAGTAGAATTATGGAGTTATTTGGACATATTTTTAGAAAGATTGCCAAACTGTTTTCCAAATTGGAGGCCCATCTTATATTCCCCACTATCAGTGTACAAGAATTCCAATTTCTTCATATCCTCACCAAAAGTTTTTTTTTTCCAGAAAATAACACACACCCATCCTAGCCGTGTGTTGTGATATCTCACTGTGGTTTTGGTTTGTCTTTCCCTAACACCTAATGATGCTAGCATCTTTTCATGTGCCTACTGGTCACTTCTAATTCTTGCTTGCAGAAATGTCTATTTAAATCCCTTGCCCATTTTTACATGGTGTTATTTGCCTTTTTATTGTTATATTTTAAGATTTTTAAAATCTATTTTTGATATAAGACCATTGCAGATATATAATGTACAAATATTTTATCCTATCCCATGAGAGAGATGTCTTTTTACTTTTAGGATGAAAATGAAATACACAAATTTGATGAAATTCAACTTAACCTATTTATTTTCTCTTATTACTGGTGCTCTTGTCATATCTAAGACATTGTTGCTCAATCCAAGATCATGAAGAATTACCTCAATGATTTCATTTAAGAATTTTATATATTTCTGGCTCTTACATATAAGTTTTCATGGATTTTGAGTTAATTTCATTATTTTTCACATGGTTATTCTGTTATCTAAAGATCATGCATTGACTAAATCTTATGCACCAACTTGTCTTGGCACCCTTGTTGAAACTCAATGGATAGTACATATTATAGTTTATTTCCAGACTCTCAATTCTATTCTGTTGATCTATATATCTGTCCTTGTTTTGGTACCACATTACCATGATTATTTTAGCTTTGCAGTTAATGTTGAAACCAGGAGGTTGTGTTCTCTAACTTTGTGGTTTTTAAGATTGTGTTTACTATTTTGGGTTCCTGGCATTTCCATATGAATTTTAGGATAAGCTTTTCAATTTACACTAGGAAACAATCTTAGATTCTGATAGAGATTGTATTGAACCTGTAGATTGTTTTAGGGAATATTGGTATCTTAACACTATTAAGTTATCTGATTCTTGAAAGTGATGTGTATTTTAATTTATTTAGATCTTCTTTAATTTCTTTCAATGATGTTTGTAAATTTATCATACGTCTTATACTTCTTTTACTAAATATGTTCCTAACAACTTTGTTTCTGATGCTATTTTAAATTACCTTTATTAAATTTCAATTTTGTAGTGTACATTGCTACTGTGTGGAAATACAATTAATTTGAAATATGAATCTTGTATCCTGTAATCTTGCAGAGCTAATTTATTAACTTTATTGGATTTTTTAGTGGATTGCTTGTGATTTTCTATATATGTCATCTGTGAATAGGAACACATTAATTTTACTTCTTCCTTTTAAATCTGTATGCCTTTTTAAATTTTTTTCTTGACTACTTGCTCTGGCTAGAACATCTAGTACAATGTTGAATAGAAGATGTAAGAATGGATATTTTTGTCTTATTTTTTATCATGGAGGTTGGGGATCTAATCATTCACCATTAAGTATGATGTTAGATGTGGGTTTTCCACAACTATCCTTTATGAGGTTGAGGAAGTTTCTTTCTATTCCTGATTCATTGAGTATTTTTAATCATTAAAGGATATTAGACTTTGTTGAAGTATTTACCTGTTTATTGAAATTATCATTTTTTCCATCCTTTATTCTATCAATATGGCATAGTATCTTATGTTTTTAATTTAATTTATTTGTTGTTGTTGTTGTTGCAGTTTGGCCAGGGCTGGGTTTGAACTCACCACCCTCAGTACATGGGGCCATAGCCCTACTCACTGAGCCATAAGCGCCTCCCCAGTATCTTGTTTTTATATGCTGAGATAATTTTGTATTCCTGAGGTAAACTCAACTTGTTCATACTGTATAGTCCTTTTTATATGGTACTGGATTCTGTTTGATAACATTGTGTTAAGGAGATATGCCAATATGTATACATAGTTATTTGGTCTTTTTGTTTTTGTGATGTGTTTTTCTTGTTTTGGTGTCAGACTAACACTGACCTCATGAGTTGGAAAGTATTCTATTATCTTTATTTTGTTTTCTGTTTTGTTGAAGTATTTGTGAAGAATGGTGTTATTCTTTCTTTAAACATTTGGTAGCATTTACTAAAAAAAACTTTTGGGCTTGGGTGAGTCTCAATCTTACTATTTGTTATATACATGTTCACATTGCTATTTTTTCTTGAGTCAGTTTCAGTAATTTGTGTCTTTCTAGGATTTGCCGTTTAATCTGGGTTCATAATATTTTAACATGCAAATCTTATTTCTATAAGGTTGGTAGCATTGTTCCAACTTTCACTAATGATTTTAGTAGTTTGAGGATTCTTTTTTTTGCACAGTTTAGTGATTTTTTCAAAAGAACCAATTTTTGTTTTTGCTAAGGTTGTCTACTATTTCTACTCTTTATTTTATTTATTTCAGCTCTAGTCTTTCTTTCTTTCTTTCCAATTGGTTAGGGTTTATTTTGTTCTTCTTTTTCTAAAGTAGAAGGATAGGTTTTTGATCTGAGGTCTTCTTTTTAGTAAAAGGCAAAATATTTATATGGTCTGAAGAGAAACCTGATTATGACTCTTCTTTTTAGTACAAGCATTTAAATACATACATTTTAATCTAAGCATTTTTTTAGCTATATTTCATACATTTTTGATATGTTTTGTTTTTGCTTTTAATCATCTCAAGTTATTTCCTAATTTTCCTTGTAATTTCAGACCAGAAATGTAGGTTATTTAGAAATGTGTTTTTAAATATCTCCATATTTCTAAAACTCCCAAATTCATTCATTATTTTATTAATTTCTGTCATTATTCCATTGTGGTCAAAGAATATACTTCATATGAAGCCAATCCTTTTAACTTTATCAATAATTGTTTTATGGCCTAATAATTGGTCTACTCTAGAATAAATTTCACGTGCACTTGAGAAGAATTTGTGTTCTGATGTTATTAGGAGAACTGTTGTATGTGTAACTGTTGGATCTAACTCTTTTGTAGTGTTTTTTAACTCTTATTTTCTTGATGTTTTCTTATTAAGTTATTAAAGCTATTATTAGAAATGGAGTATTGAGGTCTCCAGATATTATTGTTGAATTGCCCATTTTTCCTTTCAATTCTGTCAGATTTTGCTTCGTGTATTTTGAGCTCTGTTGTTAACTGCATCTGTGTCTATAACTGTTATGTCTTCTTGGCGGTTTGGCACTTTTATCCTTTTGAAATGTCCTTTTTTTGTCTCCACTAACAATTTTTGTCTTGAAGTCTATTTTATTTGACATTAGTATACCCACTCTATTTCTCTTATTCTTGCAATTTGCGTGGTATGTATTTTTCTATCCTTCTATTTTTAACTTGTATGTGTCTTGAATCTAAAATGTGTCTCTTGAACACAGCATACAATTGGATTATGTTTTACTGTTTATTCTTCCAATCTCAGACTTTGATTGGAGTATTATTTACATTTAATGTAGTTACTGATAAGGTAGGATTCACATCTGGCCTTTTGCCACTTGTGTTCTATGTTTCTGTTTTGTGGGTTTCTTCTTCCATTAGTCTTCTTTTGTGATAAATAGATCCTTTCTAATACACCATTTTAATGATCTTATTATTTCTTTTATGATATTTTTAAGTTAATGGTTGCTCTGAGGATTACAACAAATATATAAACAACCTAGTTTGAATCAATCCAAGCTTAATGTTAGTAGTATCTAAAATTTCACTACTATGTAACTCCAGTTCCTTCCTTCTTTGTGATCATATGCCATATAAGTGTAAATATTTATAGAGTACATGCTCATCAACACAGTTTTGTAGTTGTTGCTTTATGCTGGTATCTTTAAATAAGTAGGAGGAAAAAGTTATTACAAATTAAAGATATATTAATATTATTTCTTATATTTATCTAAGTTATTACCTTTACTGGTGTTCATAAAATTTCTTCAAGTGGAGTCTATTTTTTCTCTACTGTCTTTATATTTCAGTCTGAAGGGCTCTGTTCAGTATTTCTTGCAGGATAGGTGTATGAGTAACAACTCTGTTTACCTGGTAATGGTGTAGTTTCTCCTTATTTTTTGAAGAATAGTTTTGCTAAATATAGAATTCTTGAATGACAATATGTTTTTTCAGTACTTGGATTATATCATCCCATTGTTTTCTAGACACCATGATTTCCAAGATAAATGAACTTTAATCTTATCAAGGACCCCTGTATGTGATGAACATTTCTCTACTACTGTGTTCAGATTTCTCTCTTTATCTTCGAATTTCAACAATTTGATTATCATGTATTGGGGTATAGATCTTTTTAGTTTATCTTTCATGAATTCTTCAAACTTCTTGGATGTATAGTTTGATCTTTTAAAATCAAATTTAGGAATTTTTTGCCATTATTTCTTTATATATTCTTTCTGCCCTTTCTCTTTAGACCTCTCCTTTAGGATTATCATTATGTGGAGTTTATTACACTTGATAGTGTCACAGAGACCTCAGAGGATGAGGACTTAGTTTTGCTTTCTGTTCCTTAGACTAGATAATCTCAGATGACCTATCTTCACTTATTCACTTATTCTTTATTACATCAAGTTAGTTTTTCTGTTTGGCCCCTATGCTAAATACTTTATTTCAGTTATAGTACTTTAGAGCTCTAGAATTTATATTTTAAAGGTAATTTATTTCTTTTTATTGATATTATCTATTTGCTAAATATGTAATTCTCATATTTTACTTTAAGTCCTTACACATAGTTTTACTTTTGTTCTTTGAACATGATTATAATGGCTTTAACTTAGAATTTAAAATTGTGATTATGAAACTTTTATTAGGAAGTGCAGTGTATGGTCTTTTCAGGGACAGTTGTGTTAACTACATTTCTACCCCTGTTGGGGTGCCATACTTCTCTGTTTCTTTGTATATACCATGTTTTTTATTGAAAACTGAATATTTTAAGTAATGTAATGTGACAATTCTGGAAATCAGATCCCCCTTCTCCAAATTTATTATCCTTATTTGTTGTTATTATGGCTCTTTGTTTGTTCTGTGGCTTTTCTGTAAAGACTGTAATTTTTCACATTGGGTGACTGGTTAGTTTAATTATCACCTAATGAGTGAAGAGATATTTCCTTAAATACCTTAAATACCTGATATTTCCTAAAATACCTAACTAACAGTTCTCCCAGCCTTTTTTGAAGGGTTCCATGTGTACTTATGTGCATACCTTCAATTTTCAGGTAGGCATTTGAAAACTCTGGATTACCCTTCACTTCCTTTTTGCTTAGGTCCTCAAAGTCAGGAAGAGTTGAAAAATTAGGACATCCTCAAATCTCTCCACTTGCTGCATATCTGCATGGCCTTCTAGATTCTTAGAAATTATCTTGGAGCTTTTCAAAAACACTATTATTTACTAAATGTTTATGTACTCTCCCCCAAATGGATGTCCTCCAGCCCCTAATACAATGGTATTTGGAGATGGCATCTTTGGAAAGTAACTAAGTTTAGATGAGATCATGCAAATGGAACCCTAATGATGGAATTAGAGTCCAGACAGAAGAGACACCAGAGAACTTCTTCTTTTCCCCATGCATCACCAAGAAAAGACTACTTGAACCCATAGGGAAAAGATAGCCATCTACAAGTAAGGAAGAAATCCCTCACCAAAACCTAACCACGGTGTCACCCTGATCTCAGAATTTTTCCCTCCATAAGTGTGAGAAAATAAATTTTTGTTGCTTAAACCACCTAGTCTGAGGTATTTTGTTTTGGTAACCCAGGAAGACTAGGACAGATTTTGGTACCAAGAAATGGGGTGCTGATATGACAGATACCTGAAAATGTGGAAGTGGCTTTGGAATTAGTCGATAAAAATGGATAGAAAACTTTTGAGGCACATGCTAGAGAAAGCCAAGATTGCTATGAAGGAATTGTGAAAGGCAGTTGTGAGAGTTCACAAAGAAAGAAGGGAACTAAAGAGAAATCTTTCATCTTCTTAGAAAGTTCTTAAATAATCATGGAGAGAATGTTGATAGCAATACGGATTTTAAAGGCTATTCTGGTGAGAGTTTGAATGGAAATGAGGAACTGGTTATTGGAAACTGTAAGAAAGATAATCCTTACTATAAAATGGCACAGTCTCTGCTTAACAGTGTGTTTTAAAGGTTTTTGGGAGGTAGAATTTGAGAGCAATAAAATAAATTAGCTAAGGATTCTAAGCAAAATGTTGAAGCAGTGGCTTGGTTCCTCCTGGCTATTTGTGGTAAAATGTGAAAGGACAGAGATGGGTTAAAGAAAGAATTATTAAGTAAAAAGGAATCAGAGTTGAAGATTTAGAAAATATGTGACCTATCCATCTTGCAAAAATATGAAGAAACTTGTTGCAAAGAGAACACTAAGGGTGTGGCTGAGGCTGAATAATCATTTGATAAAGAGATCGTGAGTATTACTCATGGACTCAATCAGCCATCTCAGAAGAGGCTAGGAGTAGAGAACAATTCTACCAACAATGACATTGCCAGTTTGAACAAAAAGGAAAAGAAAAAATGAGATGCAATAAAGAAAAGCTGTCAAACTTCTTAGGTTTTACAGGACCAGATCATAGTGCTTTTTGACTATGAACTTATGCTTTCCTTCAAGAAAAAGGAATAATGATCTTTAAGGCACTTCAGAGGTCACCAGGGTGTCTCCTTTGTGTCTAGGGTGGGATCATTGCCTCAACATCAACAGGCCAGAGGACCTTGATTAAAGCTTTTGGGGGCAGGACCTCCTGGAGAGAGCTATTCTTGAGCCATTGGAGATGATGAAATTTTCCTTGCTTGATTTTGGACTTTCTCGGAACCTGTCTCCCCTTTCTTTTCAATTTCTTCCTTTTAAAACATGAAGGGCAATCTCATGCCTAGCCCACTACTGTATTTTGAAAGCACATAACTTGACTGGTTTTACAAATTTATAGCTGGAGAGGAATTTTGCCTCAGCATGAGTTGTACCTAGATAATGTTACCTAGATAATATTTATATGAGACTTTGGACTTTAGAATTGATGCTGAAATGCGTTAAGACTTTTGAGGCTGGTATGATGGAATAAATATATTTTGCACATAAGAGGGACATTAATTTTAGGAGTCTGGGGTAGAATGTTAAAGACTAAATATTTGTAACCGCTCAGAATTTAGATGTTGAGCTTGTAAGCCTAATATGATGGCCTTTGTGATGAGACCTTTGGGAGATGATTAAAGTGAGCTGAGAACATGGAAATGGGGCCCTAATGATGGCCTTAGAGCTCCCACAAGAAGCGACACCAGGGAGCTAGTCCATCTGTCTTTCTCCAAGACCCATGTAAGCATGCAGTGAAAAGGCTGTCCATAAGCCAGGAGAAAAGGTTTCATAAGAGCATAACCATCTTGGACCATTCTAGCCTCCAAAACTGGGAGAAAATATATTTTTGTTGTTTTAAGCCATCCAGTCTAATATATATATATATGGTCTGAGCATCCTAAGACCCTGTAGAGAGCTAATTTAGCATATTTTCCTTTTATGTTTTTTGGTTAGGTTCTTTTTTCCCCCAAGATTTTTTAGCTGTCTCAGGCCACTAGAATGTTAAGCAGTTACCACTAATTGATTTTGACAAATGTCCTAGAGAAAGGTATTTACAGAAAGTGATCTCTGAGACAAACCCTATAGTAAAGGTTTCCAGGAAACTACCAGGCAGATACAATAGTAACAATAACCAGCAACTGCAATTTTGAGGAGCTTCAAACCTACTTGTCACCCCCCATTTGCTGGTAGGCTGTTGCTTTTATGAGTGTGGCTTTCATATTTGTAAACTTGTTGGTTTTTGGAGCTATTGTGAAGTTTTCGGAGCTATTGTGAAGCTGGGAAGAGAGGATGGGAATATGACAGGTAAAAACACTGCAAAGCTCACTGAGATTCATCTGTTTTTCTTCAACAGTTTTTTAATGCCTCTGTTGGTTAATTTCTAGAGTTCTTCAAAAGTTGATTTTGATAATATTGCTAGTGTCCTCATGGCCATTATAGATGAGCAGATATTTGGAGGTCTTTACTCCAGCACTCCTGCAGAGCTTCTATAACAGGGGGGATTGGCTGACAAAATATAATTTTTTTTTCTGTCTCTCTAAAACCTCTGCCACCCTTTTGGGGAATTGAACCCTGCATCCTGCCTCAGGCCAGTGGTCAGGAGGGGAAGTGGAATGTCCTTTGATCTTGGTACCACAAGCGATAGCTCAAGGGAATTGTCTAGATGGTGGTCAAAGAGATTGTCCCAGCCAAAGATGGGATGCATCAGAACCACCAAAATAAACTAAAGCGGAAACATCCCCTTTAAAAGTTCTGTATTTCTGCTTAGAGGCAGGACTTTGGTATTTTAAGATGGAAGTGTGCCAGCCTCCTCAATCACCAGAAAATTAATAAACTTCTCTTTTCTTCTCCTCAAACCATCTGTCCTTGTTCTACTGATATGAAGACAAGTGCCAGACTTTCAGTAACATTCCCCTACCAAATCAATTTTTGATGAGTATATTAATTTGTGCTTGTCTTTTTAACATTGGTTTTATCCTTATCTAATAGTGAGATTGAATTTGCAGCTGATCCTGCTCTCAGACTCAGACTCAAGGTGCCCACTGCCCCTCCCCCCTGCAGTTCTGAGCCAGCATTCTTACCCTCAATGCCATTGAAATTTTGGGTCCAATAATTCTGTGCTGTGAGGGGCTGTTGTATGTTTTGTAGGATCTTTAACAACATCCTTGGATTCCATCAACTAGATGGTAGTAACATTCCTATAGTTGTGATAACCAAAAGTTGTCCAGGCATTGCCAAATGTCTCCTAAAGGGCATGAAAATCGTTGTTCTAACTACATTTAATACAGTCTCATTCTTTTAGATGCCAAGATTGATTCAGGTAAGCAAAACTTATGTTCAAAGGCAAATAACAATCCTTTGATCACAGTTACTGATTCAGGAATGGAGGTGAAACCAATTTAAACCAAGTAATATGAGGGTAGGGTGCTGGAAATGGCTGTAGGAAATGTTTCTTTTCTTTCCCTTGTTTGGGGTGTGTGAGGATGTGAAATCCATCAAGTGGCCATCCTCAGCATGAAGCAAAAGTGGCCCTTAATGTGTTCCTGGCACACAGCAGATATTTAGAGTTGTTACAACTTAGACTGGGTTTATGGCATGACCTTGGCTCTTCCTGAGGCCTATTTTAGCCAATTCTTTGAACTTCAAGGTGTCCCTAGTAAGAGATTCTCCTTTCATAACCATAATATCTCTTTCAGTATTAGTCCCTCCTTTTCACATCACTACAGCTGCCTAATTTCCATTTCACCCCTTAAGTCTTAATTGGTTAATGGGAATTCTTTTAATACAATGTTCTCTCTGGTTTTGACCTCTCTCCATTTTGTCTGCCTGGTATTTTCCCAAAGTTTACCTCTAAGTTTCACTTTTTTCCAGTTCACAGTTTAATAGCTTTAAAAGGGCACCTATTTTCTCTCCTATAATTCTCCTAAACAAAAATAAGTGAAAATACTTGTTAGGAACTTCTATTTAGCCTTCTGGCATATATGAGGATATTGTAGCTTGGAGAGGTAAAATAGTTCTCCAGGGTCATACAGTGAACTGGAAAAAAGTGAAACTTAAAGTTAGATCTTTCCAGTTGTCCGTGATCTTGATATTAGCCACAATATTGTACTGCTTTCATTTTGCTGGTCTTTGTTCTCTTCTGCCACAATTCTCTGTTGCAATTTTGATTTGCTGTATCCTAAATTTACATGTTCATCCATAGCATGTCTTCTATTTCAGCTTGTTAATTCAGAAACCGTTTTTACCTCTTTATCTCTCATTGACCCCAACACAATTCTTGATACATTGTGATAAGATGGCTGATATGTTTTAAGTAAAGGAGATGGATGGATGAAAGTTGGAGCTCAGGTATTTGGTTCTTTTATTTCATGAGTGATGTAAAGAGAAATATAAAAAGTGCATAGTACTTTGCAGAAAACAGATGCAATACACATTTGTTAAATGAATGGCTAAAAATTCACTTCAGTGAATCAACTTGTTGGGGATCTATTGTCCGTTTTGCTTCCCTGATACAGACCGTATCTATGTATTTAACAGAAACATATCAAAGCATCTACCAAGCTAAATGTGTTCTGTCTACTAATTTCTATGTTAAGTACACAGGAAGCAGGCCTGGGGGTCTATTTGTTCTATAGTTGGTAAAGAAAAAGGGCCTAGTTTTGAATGCTTGCAGGTGCAGTTAGAATTACTAGCTACAGAAGTGTAACTACAGTTTCCTTCCACAGAGGAGCTGTTTCATAGGTTGTCGGTCTGAAAACAAATCTGTTTCAACGATGTCGGTTTTGTCTGCCCCCAATGTACATAGTTGTTAAGAATACACGAGGATAGGACACTAAGGTGGAAAAGAAGGGAGAAGAAGCAGTACAGAGAAGATAAAGGATGGAGACTTGATTAAATTAATTGATTGCATTAACCCCAGATCTCCCAGTCCAAGAAGGTTGGTGGTGAAGCTGTTGGGCTGATTCAGCAACATAAATCAAGTAGGCAGATGTGGCTGGACTCTGTCATCCCACAAGTTCTGTTCAAAGCAGGAATTCTGTGATTCTCCTTCACGTTTAAAAAAATTTTTTTTAGATCATGACACAAATACCAGAGTTACTCCAACAGGAGTGTATCAGTATTATCCCTGTGCCTGTATGTCCCCCAAGAAAATGATCAATTTTATTATTACATTTGATTATAACCTAAAAATGTAACATGCAGATATGTATGTCTGGGTTATCTGGGGCCCCTAAAGCAATTTGATTGTGCAAATTCAGTGCTATTTTTTTTATCAGATTAATCATCTAATTAGACTGAGGCAGTGCTATTTATAATATCTATCCTAGGTAATGGGGAAAGACTAGATCTATCCTCCACGTGTAACTCAGGCATTGCTGTGCATCCTTCATATGCATCCCGTATGTATAACTCAGGCGTGTGTCTGTATGTATTTTTTATATGTACTATGGATAACTTGGGACTGTGTCCGAGTGGGCACCACACACGTAAGTCAGGCATTGGTGTGTATCCTCCATACACATCCTGTATGCGTGACTCAGGCGTGGGTTTGTGTTCCACATGTGTACTCTGATGTGTGCTGAATGTATTTTGTATGTTCACTGCATGCATCCTTCAGGAAAACACCTGCATACACACTACCCTCAGACCTCAGGCATTGCTTTTGTGTTCCCTATGTGCACTACACAAATGACTCAAACATGTACCACGCAGTGAACATTTCAAGAGTTGGAAAATAGAAAAATTTAAGAACATTGTATGAATAGGCACATCTGACTTCATGGAGACTAGGAATTTGCTTTCTGTGAAACAGTGTGGTGTTTCTTATCAGTGTGACTTATTTTCAAACCATTTTATTTAGTTTTGTTTGCTTTTAATTTATGAATGCTTTTTAGTTGTAAAAGAACTGTAAAATACAGATGGCACATTATACATTTGCACTGAGAAGACATTTTTCCTTTAAAAGAGATCTTTACATTACTAAGTTTGAAAAGAACACCATGCTATTCTATTTGGAAGTGTACATAAATTCTAATCCAATGACCCCAATAAGCTATTTAGAGGAAATAATATTTCTGTTACCCAGAGAAATACTGAGTTTGTAAATGGCACCATTCCATTTACTATTATAGTAGCTGCTATCTCTCTGTTTTATAAACTATCAGCTTTAGTTATTGAATCATACTTTCTTTTACTTGGAAAAATCTCATATTATGTTAATACTGGTAAATTCTTAAGGTGATATTCAAAGGAATGTATCCAGGCTATAAACCTTCTAGAGTGAGTCACCAAATTTATTAAATTTAATTTTTAAGTAAATTACTAAATTTTCTTTATTTGAATAAATACAGCATGAATAGAGTGAGGAAGCTCTATCAAAAGCTTTTTCCCCTTCTTTTGGTATTAAAGGGTTAAAATGATAATTTCACACCATTGCACTCTACACAGATTATCTCATATTATCACAATAATGATGTAAAGATGGTATCAGCTTAATTCAGCACATGACAAACATGTAGGCCAAGCCATCTGTGAATCGTCCTTATCATAAATTTTGTGGCTCCAGCTCCAAATACAGGTGTTCTGACATCAAAACTTGGGGTTCTTTCACTATACCATGTGGCTTCTCAAAATGAAACTTAAAAAAATTTTCTGATAGACATGAAGTTACCTTGGAAAAGTGAAATATTAACTTATATGGAATATATCTTTAAAAGATAAATTTTTCATTATAGATCTGATAGTTTATTATTATGAATTAAATATTTATTCCTACTGACTATCAGGAAGAATTTGGGTAAAATACAATACTATAAGACAGATCTTTTAATGTGGATTAAAATACAAAAGTAATAGAGGAAGAAAGTAAGGATAAAATGAATTTGTTTTTTTTGAGACAGAGCCTCAAGCTGTCACCTGGCTAGAGTGCTGTGTTATCACAGCTCACAGCAACCTCCAATTCCTGGGCTCAAGCGAGTCTCCAGCCTCTGCCTCCCAAGTAGCTGGGACTACAGGTGCCCGCCACAATGCCCGGCCATTTTTTGGTTGCAGCCGTCTTTGTTGTATGGCGGGTCTGGGCTGGATTCAAACCTGCAAGCTCAGGTGTACATGGCTGGTGCCTTAGCCCATTGAGCCACAGGCACTGAGCCAGGATAAAATGAATTTTTAAAGGGTTTGGTTGAAAAAGTTAAAGAACCATAGCATAAAGTTTTTGTTCTCAACTCCTGGAAGAGGAAAAGTTAGGAGCAAAAGTTTAATAGTATAATGAAATAAAGGCTTTGATAGAGAAAGCTTTATCTTTTCTTTTTCTTTTTCTTTTTTTTTTTTTTTTTGAGACAGAGCTTCAAGCTGTCACTCTGGATAGAGTGCAGTGGCTTCATAGCTCACAGCAAACTCCAATTCCTGGGCTCAAGCGAGTCTCTTGCCTCTGCTTCCCAAGTAGCTGGGACTACAGGTGCCCGCCACAACGCCCGGCCATTTTTTGGTTGCAGCCGTTATTGTTGTTTGGCAGGCCCGGGCTGGATTCGAACCCGCCAGCTCAGGTGTATGTGGCTGGCGCCTTAGCCTGTTGAGCCACAGGCGCACAGCCGCTTTATCTTTTCTTAACTTCCAAGAAATTTATTAGAAGTAAAACAAAACCTAAAGAAATATCTCAGAAGACAGTGCAGAGCTAGGTAGATTCTAGAGCTTTGATTCTATTCTCTAACAGGACAATTAGCATAAATCTGTAAAGTTAAAGTGAAAAATGCTACATATAAGGCATATAATTTGAGGAGAGATTTAGAACATTTCTCCTCTTAGAAATGGCTCCCTCTTCAAGAATCTATGTCACCATCCCTAACTTCTATTTCTACCGTTTCATGACCTTTCAGAAAGTTAACACAACATGAATATAGTTATTTTCTTCTCTTTCTTCTCATGAACATAAGGCCTCAGAACTATAAAGAAAAACAGATGAAAATAGCTCCCTTTTATCTTTTGTTTTTCTTATTATGATAATTATTTTAGCTTTATATTCTTTCTGAGCATAAAGATGATGCACATGCTTTGTGGGGAATTTGAAAAAATATAAAGAATCAGGAAATGTTTGTTCACAATTCCAGCAATAATAATTTCTTGGTGCATCTCGTTCAATAAATTTTAGCTTATGTGAGAACATATGCTTTCTTTATTGACATTTGTAATGTTATTAAATTCCCCTATGTTATCAAAAAGCCTTCATTTTTAATGGTTATGAGGTATTCTACCATATGGATATCCTTTGTCTTGTGTAAGCAGCCTTCTAATATTGAACACTTGGGTGATTTCCAGTCTCTCACCATTATTATGATGCTGTACTTCTGTATGTAACTTTTGTGGGTATTTTGGCTTGTTTCCTTATAGCAGTTTCTTTAATAGGGCAAAAATATGAATATTCTAAATTACTTTGATAAATATTGCCAAATTACTCTCTAGACTCTTGTGTCAATTTACACTTCTGTCTGCTATGTTTGAGCCCATCTGCTTCCCCACCCCCTCATCCCCACGGGTGTTCTCCTTGTGATGAGCGTATCTACTGCACCATGCCCTCATCCCCACGAGTGTTCTCCTTGTGAATTCCTTTTTCAGGTGACAGGCAAACACTGTAACCCATTGATCCATTGATTTAATTTGCATGATTAAAACAGATGACCTAGCTGGGGGTCATATTTACTAGTCGTTTACCTTTTTATTTTGAAAATGGTCCAAATCATCTTCTTGCCTCTCAATTATCATTTATCTCCACTCTATCCCGGAAAAACAGAATCATGATGATGGAAGAACTACACAGCTGGGAGAGCGGTCAGCCCCTCACTCTGCCTGTGGGTCTAGATGGAGGGACTGGGCCACGGTCTTGGCCCTGAGGCCCGGAGTGACACACACCTCTGGACCTCTGTCTTTGCAGCCCTCACCCTTCTTCCACTTCCTTCATTCCTTTCCTCCATGCATCCTGCTTTGTCATTTGTTCTTCAATTCAGACTTTTGACATCCATGGAGTGCACTGTTCTGAGCAGTCTGATGTCCCATCCCAACCTTCCACGTACCCATTTTCACTGTCCCTTGGCCATGGGTCTGTCCATTACTGGGTCCCCTGCATGACAGAAACCTAATGAGTTAGCAAAAGTCCTGCAGAGTTGTGCAAAGCAGGCTGAGTGTTATTTTTACTATATTGCTTAGTATTTACTTCAGCTCCTACTGAGATGTTTGTGGTTAAAACTTACCACGTACATTGATGAGCCGACTGCGTGTGCCCCCACGTGCTTTGCCAGGCAGTCTTCAAAACAGCACTGCAGAAGAGATGCTATGACCTTTATTTTACATCTGAGCTCCAGGAAAGTGTGCCCCACATGTTAGACTATTTCCCCACTGTCACATAGGCAAGAAGAACAGTGAGTTTGAATCTAAGTCTGTCTAATTCTGAAGTCCACAATGCCCTCTGTACTGAATTCCTTTGCTTATCTGGCAATGGGTGGAGAAACTCAGCTTGTGCCTGTTTTCTGCCGAGGGGACCCACAGGTCAACTCATGCAGCGTAGGGGGCTGTGGAGGGGGAAAAAGTGTTAAATGCAGCCTCCATTCTCACTGCAGGTGACTGAGCTTGCTGAGAAGCAGAGGCAATTCTGGGGTTCCCCTTCCCAGGACGAGGTAGACACTTAACAATTATTTGTTATTGCTGAATGAAAGAGGCTATGTGCTTTTTATCAAGCTACATGCTTCTCTCCTGTAAGAGCAGGGTCAACCTGTCTGCAGGGAGGGGCAGACTGGCAGGACCTTCCACCTTCTTAATGACTCTGTCTTTCTCGAACAATTTCTTTATGCTTTCTTAACTTCCAGTCCTGCAACAGGAGGCTATCAAGTTCCAAGTTGTGTGATTAAGATAAGTAAATTTTGAACTCTTAGAGTGGTGCATGAGCGAGTAATCCCAGTATTTTATTTAATTTCACTACATACTAAAGAAATATAAGGGGAATACATTCTGAACAGATTATAGATGAGTCTCATTTTTTAAGTAGGCAAATATTTATTTTTCCAGTCTTGCACATTCCTATCAAACATGGAGTTTTATGTGGTGCCACCCTATGCCAGTCCTGGAAAGCCACCTGCATGCGGGCTGATGTCCTTAGCCATCTCACAGGGTTGGTGTGCTTGCCTGTAATCTGGAACTGAGAGCTGACACTCACCCTTGTTTCAGGTGGTCTCATGTCTCATTCTGACACCCTGGACTCATGTGTTTGCTGGCCCCCCTGTACCATTCACATCACAAAATGCACAAATGAATTGAACAATTTTACCTATAAATAAATCTAATTATAGTAAGGACTGGTATGTTTCTTTTAACTCTTTTTGAGAATCACAATTATCCTCCTCTTTAGATTAAATCTGCTTCTCAAAGGTTTCCAGTAAAACCTTTGATTAAAAAAATGTACTGTTTAGAAAGACCCACTTTTTAAGTATTTTTCTTTTAACAGACTTGAAACTGGAGAGCAACAGAATTTGTCTATACTTAACCAGATAATAAATATTTTAGACTTTGTGGGCCAAGATGAAAAATTGGAAAATTATGTAGGTACTTACAGAATAAGAGAGAAAACAAATTTTCACAAAATTTGATGGAATTAAAGTAATGGCAGTTGAGAATAATTTTTTTTTCATACAAGCCTATTTGATTAGTTTTCTATTGTAGCCATAACAAATTATCAGAGATATGGTGGCTTACATAATACAAATTCATGACCTTGTGGCACAGCTCTGGGGGTCAGTAGCCCCATACAGTTCTCACTGGGCTGAAATTAAGGTATGTGCAGGACTGTGTATCCTCCAGAGACTACCGAGTAGAGTCTGTTTCCTTGCCTTTCCCAGATGCCAGAGGCCACCTACATTCCTTGGCTTATGGGATGCTTCCCCCTTCATGTTCAAGGCCAGAATCTATCTCACCCTCATGTTCAAGGCCAGTGTATATCTCACCCTGCTTTGATTAGCATACTCCTCTGCCATAGCCTGGGAAGCGTCTCCATTTTTGAGGATTCATGGAATTATTCTGGGTCCACCTGTACAATTCGGGATTATTTTCACAACTCAGGGGTCATGGGCTGATTTCCTGGGGCCATCATCACAAAGTGCCACAAAATGAATGACTTAAAGTAACAGCAATCTATTTCTTCACAGTTTTGTAGGCTAAAATAATTCAAACTCACAGTTTCTGTAGGGCTCAGTTCCCTCTGAGATTTGGGGTAGAATCCCTTCTTGTCCTCGTTCAAGCTTCCCATGGTGCCCCTCAATCCTTGGTGTCCCTTGATCTGCTGCCCTGCTCCAATCTCTGCTTCCTTAGCAGGAGGCTTTCTTCTGAGAACATCAGTTATATTGGATTAGAGTCCACGCTAATTCGTAACTTGATCACATCTGCAAACAAACGCTATTTCTAAATAAAGTCACAAGCACAGGTATCGGGATTGGGAATTCAATGTACCGTTGTAGGGGACACTCCAGCTCATAATAGTCCATAACCTTAAACCAGCAGTTCTCAACCTGTGGGTTGCTGTATTAAGGGACCATGGCATTAGGAAGGTTGAGAACCACCATGCCTTAATCCTATGTGCCAAATTCCTTTTGCCATGTCAGGTAACATATTCATTGGTTCTGGGGTTATGGCATGGACATCTTTGGGGACTATTATTCTACTTACCACACCTACTATAAGAATGTGGAAATTCGTTTTTGCTTCTTTTTTTTTTTTTTTGAGTTAATAGTCTGTTTAGTTGAAATTCAAAGTTAGCATTCCTTGCCATCAAATTGATTGCAAAACCTGGAAAAATCATTCTCAGTTATGGGTCGTAGAAACACAAGTAGAGAGTTAGCTTTGGGCTGCTGGCTATAATTTACTGATGCTTCCTTCAAAGAAAATCTCGCTAAGGACAAAACCTGCTGAGTGTTACTAGAAATACCATTTAGTACTTATTAGAAATTAATCCAAGTCTGTCTGGAAGGCATATATGGGAGTGAACCATGTGGTAAAATGAACCTTTTGGCGTAATTTGAACAAGGTTTTCTAGATTTAGGACTTTAAATTTTATCATTGATTAATTTCAAAGGAATAATACTACACTCCTACCTGTGTGTATTTCTCCAGGCTAATATGTAAAATCCAGCAACAGAATTTTACAAATTATCTACCTTCTCTCCAGGCAGTTACTAATGAGCAGAATAATATTCCCAGGCTGCTCACTTAGAAAAACCCTCCTGAGTTAGTAAAGGCACATATATCTTTTATCTAAAATAGCTCATCCTGATCAGTATTGACACATTTTAATACTTGTGCAGAATTACAGCCCAGAGATGATAGCAGAGAGCCTAATTAGCATTTATACTGGAAACAAAAGCATCAATTCCAAATAGTGTACTTTTCAAATAAATTATATCTGTCGACCTTTAACCGGCTAGTAGTCTGTAGTCTCCTTAGCAGTCAATGTTACCCTTTCTCTCCATCGATTTCCACAGAAACTCTGTTTGCCAGAAACACTTTAATTTTTCTTTGCCTGAGTAATAAAACATGGAGTCAGGCATGTATAATTGGGATGGGGAGTGGTGAAGTAAGTATAAGAAGGAATCACATTTATAAATCTGACTAAGTACCACTGGCAAATATAGTTTATTATCCATATGATATAAAAAAACCTGACCAACCATCAAGATTTTTTCAAAGGGAGATGAAGAGGAATGGGATATGGTTTGCTTGTTCCTATTCATAGGACTTTCTTGAGGGAAGAATTGTAAATTTTAGAACTTTAGTTTTGCATCCAGATTCTTTTACATTTATTTATTTATTTATTTATTTATTTTGTAGAGACAGAGTTTCACTTTGTTACCCTCTGTAGAGTGCCGTGGCGTCACACAGCTCACAGCAACCTCCAGTTCCTGGGCTTACCCAATTCTCCTACCTCAACCTCCCGAGGAGCTGGGACTACAAGCGCCCACCACAAGGCCTGGCTATTTCTTTGTTGCAGTTTGGCCGGGGCCGGGTTTGAACCTACCACCCTCAATATATGGGGCCGGTGCCCTACTCACTGAGCTACGGGTGCTGCCTCTTTTACACTTACTATAAAGTCTCCATGTGTGAGCGTTAGCACGGCATCATGATAAACAGCATGGGTTTTGGAGCGGCCTGCAGGGACTTCAGTCTGGACCTCCTGCGTCCAGGCAGATCACTTCACCTCTCTAAGTCTCAATTTATCTTTTTGGTGAAATGCATATGAAGGCCGTACCTAAGTATAAAGTGTTAAGAAGAGTTCCTGATATATGGTAAGGGTTATATTGGCTCTATTCATTTATCTGTTTATTATTATTAATAATAATGGTAGTAGTAGCAGTGGTGGTAATGAGGTGCCCTGTGTTCCTCAATATGTTTGTTAAGGATTGCGGGCGAGGCCTAGGACTAGTGGAAGACTGTGTGGTCCCCAAGCCACTAAGCCAGTAACCCACTAGCTAAGAGACCCCAGCTTATCATGGAAACACTTGCACCAGGACTGCGGGAGTCTTCTGGGACCAACACTGGGATAGCGCATGCTGGGTGGTGGAGAGGGGCGAGATCAGGCCACCTTCTGCAGTCAGTGGGACTGCACTGATTCTTGGGGAAAATGGAGTGTTTTTCCCAGTAGTTGCCTCTGGCTTTACCACTTGTTGTAGGAAGCCTGAGGGAGGGGGGACTTGGTACCGCACATCCACCTCTGTGCACCTGGGCATGGCTGCCCTCCTGCCACAGGCTCCAGCCCCTGGTTCACTCTGCATTAGAGATTCCTTTTAGCTTCCCTTCCTGCATTTTTCTCTTTCGGTCCTTCAAGTCCTTCTTCCCTGACATGTGTTCCTTGGCACCGCTTCCTCATCGCTGCTTACTGTGTCTGCAACATCAGGTCCTCTGAGGGATGTCTGGCTCCATCATTACAAAAGTGAGTAGATGAAATCTTTGCTTTTAAGTTTAAACTATCATGGAAAATGCAATTTAAAATTAAAGATACTGACTGGTGAATATTGAGCAGTTACATTGGAGAGCTAGGGGACTGAAGTGAAATTGGTGACCTCTATCAGTAAAGTCAGTTTTTAGTAGCCATTGCGCTCGTGTCGTGACTCAAGGAAGTTTGGGTTTTCCAACTGCCTGAGTCATAATGATGTTGCTGTAATCCCCTTGTCTCCTTTATGTCCCCAATCCTCATTTTATTCTTCTCTTCCAGCTAATAAAGCAGCCAAGGGACATTAGGATTTGGGCATTTCTAAGAATCAAAATCCTGGGTTTGAGAAGTGGCCTGTTCAGTCAAAATATCAATGAAGTTGAAAAAGCCAGTTGGGGAGACTTTGGCCCTGTATTTGTGCTGGAAGTGAGGGTGTGACATTGGGGTTTTGCTGATTTAGGATGTCCATGTGAGGTTCTGTGGGTGCTGTGGCCTGGGGGTACATGGGGCATGAGCCCAGAGAGACAGATGCTGTGTCGGCGTGATGGACTGTTATCATGGCTTGTGATAGTTTCATGTGCTTTTATGGGGGTATAACCAGGGATTTATATATATCTTTTAGCAAGCGGATTTAACAGAGCGTACTGATATCAACTTTTATTTAGAAATCATGAAATAAAGGGAACTTTTTCTGAAATGGAAATTTTTAATTTTTTCTCTCTCTTTCTTTTGTGTTACACTCACTGTAAATAGCTCCTGGCAACAAAACCCCAATTTGCATAAAGGCTGGATTTCAAGGAGTCATAAGGGTCCTGACAAATCACTCGAATAGTTTTTTAGAGTTCTGCCATGTTTTTTTGAAAATAAAACTTGATGACAAAATAGTGTGGGATAGATTTGGTAGTTGACAGTTGATTCTGCAACTACCAAATTATGTAGTTGCAGAAATCATAAATAAGAGGCAGCGAAGAAAAGGAGTGGTGTTGCTGAAAAGTAATGAACACGGTAATACAAAGTTGATGGTTCTCCTCGAGGAAAAGAAGGAAGCATGTAGAATTATTCCCTGAGTAAAATCAGGGGGTTGCAACCTGCAGGGATGTCAGACACCCCAGGAGATGGTAGAAAGGATGTTAGGGCCGAAACCATTCGATGTCATTGTCCTTAGAGTTTAGCTTAGTTCCTACCGACATTGTGTGGCTCCCCCAGGGATCTGGGTTCTCCAACTCAAGCTCTGGCTATTTCTTTCCACTATGAATGAATTAGAAAAAACTCACCATTTTGTGAAAGTTCAAATCTTCCAAACCACTTTATTATTGAAATCTAAGCTCCATAAGGATATATTTCTTATTGAATCAGGTCCTTAGTAAGTGTGAAAGAAAGCGTTTAGCCTTTGAGTTGGGTAGATCTAGGTACTTGAGCACACTCCGCCATGCAGTCAGTCCTTCCCCACCCAAGCCACCATTTGTTCCACTGCTATTCCTCATAGTAGTAAAGGCCTTGACCACAACTGACTCTCTGTCCTAAGACTCACATGGAACCACCATGTGGTAAGCACTGCTCTGAAAATGAGGGACAATGAATACATTACAGGTTTGTGAAAGTGTATTTTAAACAACTTTCTTAAGTATAATGGACATACAAAAAACTGAACATATTTAGTGTTTATAATTTGATGCACTTGAACCTATGCATACACCTGTGCAATCATCTCCACACTAAGGTAATAGATACATCTATCCCTTCTGAAAGTTTTCTCATGTCTCTTTGTTTTTTGTTTGTTTGTGGTTTTCTGTTGTTGTTGTAGAAACACAACACGCAATCTACTCTCTTAATGTATATTTAAGGGCATGACATAGTATTACGAACTCTAGGTAAACCAGATCTCTGAACTTACTCATCTTGCTTGATTGAATCTTCCATTGCCCACTCCCCTCAACCGCTGGCCATCGCCACTCTATTCTCTAGCAGTTTGATATTTCAGATATGTCATATAAGAGAAGCCGTGCAAAGCTTGTCCTTCTGTGACTGCTTCATTTCACTCAGCATAATGTACTACAACCTGCATTGTCAACAAATGGCAGAATTTCCTTCTGTTTTAAGGGTGAAAAATATTCCAGTCTCTCTCTCTTTCTCTCTCTCTCTGTATGCCTATATAGAAATGTCTATGACAAATAATAGTAACCTGATTTTAAAAATGGGCAAAGCACTTGAATAGACTTTTCTCCTAAAAATATATCCAGATAGCCAATGGGCAGCTCATGCTTATTTTTGAGTTACAGAATGCTTTGCATGAAGTAGATACAATTGAAGAAAGCATATATTCTAAAAGTTGATATATGTATATGGCAAATTTTATTTATTCATCTGTTGCTGGACATTTGGGTTGTTTCCATATCTTGGTTATTGGGAATAATGCTAGGATGCTCATAGGAGTGCAGGTATATTTTCAAGATACTGATTTCATTTCTCTTGCATAAATACCCAATAGTGGGATTTCTGACTTTCATGGTAGTTCTAATTTTTTTTTTTTTTTGAGGCAACTCCATACTGTTTTCCAAAGTGGCTACAATATTTTATTTTCCTACCAGCAGTGTGTAAGAGTTCCAGTTTCTCCAATCCTCACCAATGTTTGTTCTCTTTTGGTTTTTTGATAATGGTCATCCTGGCAGGTGTTAGGTGGTCTTGGTTTGCAGTTGACTGTTGATTAGTGAAGTTGTACAGCACTTTTTCATATGTCTGTTTGCTATTTGGAGAAGCATCTATTAAAGTGATTTTCCCATTTTTTAAGTCAGGCTACTATCAGTTTTTTTGTAGAAATGTCTCACATATCTTGGATATTAGCTCCTTACCAGACAACGGTTTGCAAATATTTTGACCAGTTCCACAGGTTATCTTTTCATTCAATTGGTTGCTTCCTTTGTGCACAGAAGATGTTTAGTTTAACATAGCTCTAACGTTTATATTTGCTTTTGTTTTCTGTGCCTTTGAGGTTATATCCAAGAAATCATTATGAATACCAATACCAAGAAGTTTTCACCCTATATTTTTTTCTAGGAGTTGTAATTAGTGAAAATATTTTTTTTAAATATCCATGTCTACATTGTCTCAAATATAATGTTTTATATCCATATCTACATTGTCTCAAATATAATGTTTTTATTCCTAGTTTATGTTTATGTTTAAGTTACAGGATGCTTTGGATCAAGCAGATCCAATGAGATAAAGTATTGTCCAGGGCGGGGGGAAAACTGCTATGCCCCAATTTGGCCGTCCTGGAGCTTCACAGCAACAGAACGTCTGATCTTTTGGTTCCTGTGTCAAACTGATGTGAAATGTATCGACTATCACCCATGCTTGGTGACTGACCTAAGGGGAGTCCAAGCAACTTTCCCCGGGATACTTCGATATTGAGTGATAGAGGGGTGCGCCTGGGTTTATGAGCCTCTCTAGTTTTGTCCCATATTAGCAAGATGATCTCTGGTTCTACGTGAAAAATAAACAGTGGTATTGATAGAGAAAATATTTGTCTCGTGTGAGCAGACAAGGGCTTTTATAAGACTGACACTTTTCAGTTATGGGTGAGACACATTTGAAAGAGATATGAAAAGAATGCTGAGTGAGTAATGAGCAATGGTAGCTTCCAGAGAGCTTCATCTTTTCTACTAAATTAGAACTTTTAAGAGCAGGCTAATTTAGAGGGAGAATGTCCAAAAAAACGAAGCATAGTCATAATAGGAGAGTTCTGGACACTTTTCCCGGAATGGCTGATCAAAATTCTCCAGGTAATTCCGATTTAGATTTGAGTACACATCAAATACACATCCCTAAGTTCCTGGACACACTCTAAACTGTCTTCCATCCCCTGCTTTTCTCCCAAATCTTACCTTCTTGTTCTTGTCCCCACCTTCTCCCTTCACAACCTTCTGTAGCTGAGCCGTTCAGTCCCACAGCCACCAGCCACAAGTCTGGGTTCCTGTTTTATATGGTTTGAACTGGCCCCTCCTCATGGTTCAGGTGTTACCATGGAAACATGCGGATGGACAGTTAAAGATGTGATAATTAGCTCTAAGTCACTTTCCAGATCCTGTTGTGCTTGTGCTTTCTCCTTCTCACCGGTGTGGCAGTTAGTTGCTGTGGTTGGAACTAAGGTGGGAAGGCTCTAAGATGGGGCTGGCCCTTGTCTTCCCAGGCAGCCTCGAGACAGAACCCACATTCTGTCCTTTTTCCCTAGGAGAGCTGGAATTCTAACTATCTACATAACAGTTTCGTTTTTACTAAAATAACTTTAGCAAAGCCCATTTCTTTTTCAAATCCCTATTTACATTTTTAAACTTCTATGGTTAATAATTTTAGAACCTTGTCTTATATGGTTTTTGTAATCCCCTATGGCTTGTGATCTATTTACAGGAAGCTTTTGCACCAGAAGTGGTTGAAAAATGTAGATGAAAGTAGTTCAGAAGTTAGAACAGAAAAAGCATTATAAAACACAGGTATGAATTAATATTAAGAGCATAAAAGAAAAACAGTTCCTAACTTTCTCCCATTAAAATGGTTTACCTTTGGTCTGCATGATTTCACAGAGCGTTAGTGTTCTGGCTGACCGAATTTCATCGAAGGTTTTTGGTTTTGTTTTTAAAAACAAAACACTACTAAGGAACATGTTGGCCCACCTGTAGTTTTATGAGAACAAAAGCTGCCTTATGTTCTTGGTCATTATAGCTCTGTCGCCAAAGTGCAACACTGAATTCAGCATCAAATAAATGGTTTTGTGATGGAAGATGTGTTTAGAAATAGCGCCTGTTTTTCTCTTGCAATTGGAAGTGACTTTGTGTCTAAGTTAGACCAGGACAGCCATCTGCTTGGGTGTTGGGCAGAAGCAGGAACATTGCTATTAAAGGAGGAAGAGGAGGAAGAAGGAAGAGGATGACCATGACACGGAGAAGAAGAAAAAGGAGTTGATATTTCCTATGATAGGTTTTCTGTGTCCTCATGGAGAATAGACTTCAAAGCCAAAATACGTTAAAATGGAAAACTCTTAGTATCCAAATACCTTTACCTTCTCCCTTTCATACCAGGAGGCAGCCGTATCATGGGGCATTGCTGGATGCCCATAACAGAAGGTAGACCAGATAAACCAAAGGAGGATGGACGGGCCCGCCCTGCTGGCAGCCCTGCCCTGTCCATGGTATACAGGGAGACAGCACTTTGTGGGGCTCTTGACGGTCAACCTGCCTTCCTGACGGTCAAACACAGCCCACAGGGACATTTGCCTTCTCTAGCTCTGCTATTCAATTCCACAGCCACTAGCTACACATGCCTATGTAAGTTTAAATTTAAACTTAAATTACAATAAACTTTAAAAATCAGCCCCTTGGTCTCACTAGCCATACATCAAGTGCTCAGTGGCTATGCGTGGCCAGTGGCTGCTGCCGCTATGGAATATGTCTGTCGCTGCGGAATATGTCTGTCGCTGCAGAGTCCCCTCGTGTGCAGCAAGGTCTCAGACTTCCCGGGCGAGACTGAATTTCTGAAGGAATGTCTCATAATTGTCTGGGAGAAAGGTTATCCCATTAAGTTCTTTTGCCCAGGAGTCGTAAGCAGATTTAGATCTGTTAAGAGGAATTTTTCTTTTTGTTTATTTGAACATCTTTGTGCAGTCCTGTGAACCTGCAAATACCTGGAAGAGTTACTTCTTTTCCTTATAGAGGGGCTTTTGTTGTCACTTGTGCTTTTGAATGTCTTGTGGGATGATGATGGTGACTGCCTCTCCTTTTAGAACGTCCTGTCCTGCTTATTTGCTGGGTACTTGGACCAGAGACACACGTTAAGACTTGGTCTGATGATCGGGTCTGAGTCCTGTCCTCGGACACCTGAGAGAAACTGGCTGTCCCACTGAGTACAAAAGGCTAAGAGGTCCGAGAGGGTGGTCAGGCATCAGGTGGACGGCATCCGTGGGAGACTGAAAACTGCCGAAATCAAGGGCTCTTGGGTTGGGGATGTTACGAAAACGTGGGGAAGCACAGACATAACTGAAGAGTCGAGCCTGTGAAGGAGAGCTGGGGCAACAGTCCGGTTGTCCAAAGATCTCAAATTTTACATGGATCCTTCAATTTCAACACAAGACCTGGAATCAATGACAAGAATCAGTGCTCCAGTCCCAGAGGAGGGAAAGAAAAAGCTGCTTTCTCCTCTCTCTCTCTTTCTCTCTCTCTCCTTGTCCTGGATACAATTTAGCCTCTAACTGTGCTCTAATTCTCATGTCATTTTCCCGACCGTGTTGTAACAGCTGCAGCTGGGGCATTAGCATCTGACGATGCTCCTGATCCTCCTTAGCACAGGGCAGATCTTCAGTGTGTTTGTTGAGTGAAACAATTCAGGGCTTACTCTCTCCTGGAAAACGTCACAGTTTTCTTCCTGGGCATCCCTGCAGTGGTTTTCACTGAGTTTGGTTGACTGTCCTTGCCTCGTCTAGAAGAGCCCCTTCCCTGGCTCCGCAGTGGACAGGGAGGGCCTTCCCCGAGCCAGCTTGTCACCACGCCGCTGCCTTCAGCCACACTCAGAGTCAAACGAGGGCTGAGAGGAGCAGAACTCGAAATGCCCATCACCTATGACCTGGGTTCTTTTTTTTTTTTTTAATTGCCAAATTGGATCCTTCTCTGGAGAACATTGTAAGGATCTCAGAAAAATAAACACCTAGTGGCATGTTCCTGCCTAAATTAATTTTAAGGCAGACTTCCTCAGCAATAAGATATTAATGTACTTTAAAGAAACAACAATTGTGTCTGTGGTTATTATGAGGAAGTAAAAGTAATAAATGCCACTATTATCCTGCTAGGTGCATTGAATTTATATAAAGCTATTTCTTAAAATATTTTTCAGTTCCCACAGACAGTTTCACATTAGTCACAGGGTACCTGGGCTCTAAAACCCTCCTGTTCAGGCCCCATAGACTGAGTTCCAAAGTAGTACAGCCTGAACACACAGTTGATGCAGCCCTACAAAAATTACTTACACTATTTTATCCCCTTGTTTGGAAGGGTTATCCAAAATGTGCTCATTACTTCTAAAAACAATAAAGTGAAAGCAATTTCGGACTCCCTTTTATTACAATTTTGCATCTTTCCTTTCCTCCCTCTCATAAAGAAGGTAGCTACTTTTTCTCCATGAAAGCAAATACATCTTTTTTTTTTTTTCCTGTCCCTCACATTCTGGCCTTAGCTCAGCAGTAGGATGACAGCTGTTCATTACTAAGGTTGAATTTTAGTTTGAAGGTTTCCATTGCCAGGTTAATGAGCTCAGATTTTCCGAATATGAAAATGTTCTGTGTGTTTTGTACAAGTTCCTTGAGTTCCTTTGAGTGGCATAATTCATATTGGAGAGAACAATATTGATTATTAGAACTGAAGCCTTTAATTCTGCATTTAAAGAAATGATCTTCATAAAAGGAAAAACCTTGTGCTATGGCAAATTGGGAGAGAGAGAGAGAGAGAGAGCGACCTTATCTCTGCTGACAGTGTATTCAAACTGTTTTGGAATTAGTAATAATGTCAAAGGTAAGGACATAGGTGCCACAGTTTCCTGAGAACTGTGACTAAAGGTGAAAAGAGCAGCACAATCTTCACTGTATGTGCTAACTGATGACAAATGGTCATTATTATTTATATCTGAATGATATATAACATGTATCAGTAAAATCAGAAAACCGTTTATAGAATAAGGAGCAGGGGAGTTTCCTTGTAAGTATGTTGTGTAGAAGACTCTTGACCCCTGAGCAATGCATTTGTGAGTACTATGTATTTTGAGAGTGATCTCAAAGGTACATGGTATATGGTGATTTGATCTTTATTTTTGTTGATATTCAAACTTGAATGTTGAGTACTTCCGGCTTAGTCCTCAGGAACAAGTCTCTTTGCTCTAAGTGAGTGCCACACGTCATCTTCTCAATCAGGCTTTGTTGAATCCACTATCTTAGTTAGCTTAACCCTCCCCAGTAATTAAAAAAAATATTTTATTTTCATGGAAATAAAGGCAAGCTTCACAGGGCAGGGGATCAAAGCCAAGCGAACAAAGTCATGGCACTTTTGAACGTGGGGGCTCATCAGAGTTCCAGGAGGCCACAATTCTAAGTATCAAATGTCCACACGATTTACTGAGACCCTGCTGTCAACTTGGTGCTGGGGTGGGGAGCAGGGACCACACGCAGGAAGTCAAAGGCTGCTTCTAGGTCCTTGCAGGTCTGACCATCCGAGGTACGTCCGGTGAAGACATTCGACTTTATGAAAGGACAGAAATTTATTGATTCACCGGCTCATTCACTCATTTAACAACTGTTTCCTAGAACAAATACCTTCTATGTGCAAACTCTGTTCCAGGTCTGAGAATGACCTGGCAAGCAAAACAGCATTTCTGAACCTTCCCATCTACTGGGAAGTATTATTAGTTACAGGGTTGCACTACAGTCAAATTGCAATTCTTTCTGAAGGCTTTGGTGGGAGATCTCAGGGAGGAAAGGATAGACAAGGTGACAGACCAGTTAACGTGGTGCTGGAATTGACCACAGATCGTGACGAATGAGTGAAGTTAGACCCTTTTGACGTCTTTGTCTGGCCTCCCAGGTGTGTATTTTTCTTCATTCTCTAGGAACTGTGTTCACTGTAGAGAAGCATTTTTCCTATTGCTACTATAATCCCCAGCACCATGCAAACACAAACTTCATTTTTCATAGAAAGCGGCAGGGCTTAAGAATTGGCTGTCAGTGATTTGCTTTATCCATGGTCTTTAGGAAGAAAAAAAAAACCTGAAAGATATAGTTTGGGGTTTATAAAGCTGTCATTTTATGGAAGGAAATTCAATTACTGCACACACTAAAAAGGCATGACATAAAGGGCAAGAAAGTTAAATTAGAGCTTTTGTGCATGTGTGTGGAGTACTTGACTTTTTATTTTAATTGATCCATCACTTGAAGGATTGCAAGAAATAGCTCTTTTCCCTTGTGAATTGATTCCTCCTTAAATATGCCCAGTATTTCCAAAATCATGTATATATTTTTTAAAGGATCTGATATTATACAAGTTTCTGATGTCTTAATGAGGACCTTCTAGTGGATTTTTCAAAGCTCAAGCCTTTTGGGGGAATAAATTCCCACGTGGATGCATTTCCTAACTCAATTGGCTCGGCATATCAGTTGCTTTTCAGACTTTGAGTTTGCTGACTATTCAGGTAGGTAAAGAGAATGAAAATTAATCCGGGTGGAATGATTCACATGGAGACACAAAAATCAGAACTCCTATACTCAAAGGTTTGGTTTTTTTTTAAACTAAAAGGTAAACTATTAAAAGTATAGGTTAAATTTTTAGTGGATGTAAAGAAAATAATCTGAGACCAAAAAAATCCACTCATCTGTGGCTTCTTTCCAGTGACTATGTGAAAATCTTATGTTTTAATTAAAAGGAAAGTCTGGCCTGGGACTTGGTGTCATATTGTTTCAATAGGCATAACTGAGGTGACCATTAATTTGCTGTCTTTGTCAGCGGCTTGGTGTCTAGGCTCCGTTCTGTAGCCCTTTGCAATACTTCCTCCATGCCCAGTCACTTCTCGTGGTGGGTGCGTTCTATAAAGTCCCTATAAACCTAACTTAGCAAATACCCAGCTATTAAGTGAGGAAAAACACAGGGTTAGGCTGCTGGGAGCCTCTGGTCACATTTTCCTCACCCAATCAATGCACAGCCCTGTTTTATATGTGTTTCTATTTAAAGACACTTAATTTTAATATATTGATACATTGTTGGTTTATTAACATTGGACTTGTAGGCAACAGCAACAGAACTCATGCCTGAATGAAGTTTATCCAATGCACATGTTTTCTCAGTGAGGCGCCTCACAACTTTCCTGCACTTAGGCAGACAGACAGCAGCGCTGTGCTGGAAGGACATTTTAAACAGCAAAACCACGAACTCAGAAACCTTGAAAACGGGGCGCTAAATAAGTGTCCTCAAAAGGACACTTGTTTACAGTCCAAGAGCTGACACAAGAAGGTGGAGTGCTGCCGTGTTCGTCCTGAGCTGGGCGTGTACACATTGGTCTGGCGACTGACCCGTCTGGTCTGAGAAAGTGCCGGTACGGGTTGATTGGGGGTTACACACACATGTTAGTGGGCAGGCGAGATTGCGGACACAGAATCCACAAATCAGGAGAGTACACTGTATGCCTTTTCTCTATCCTTCCCATCACCATTTTGGTCTAGTTTACAGCCATTCAATTTTGAGTTGCTGCAAAATTTACTCTTTAGGCTGTTTCATTCAATTCTCCCTTCCTACTAATACTGCTTGTTTCAATTACTTTTATGTTGTCATTACCATTCTTAAATTTTGAACTTCTTCAATTAGATAAAATATTATCCGGACATTCGGAATCTCTCTGGATCTATATATTTTTTTCATTTTATATCTTACTTCTGACCGTCACTGTCCAATAGAACTTTCACAATGCTGAGACTTTCTCTAGAGTGACCGGTGGACGCTCTGTGACTAGTCAGTGAGAGCCAGCTTCTCTATCAGACAGCAGGGACCTTAACGACCTATTAGGAACCGTGTGCCCTTTCTGTCCCACGGATGATTCAGAAATCTCTCCTTTCTTGTCTTTGTCTGTCTGATGTCACCTGCTCTTTCTCGTCACCTGGGCTCAGCTGCCTGCCCTCTTCATTTTCCCTTATTCACATTATGTCCTGAGGGAAATCATTCATGACCCAACCCAGCCAGATGGAAGGAATTTCTATTTTCCCAGAGATGCTGTTTTGCTTAATGTCTTCTCTTCCTAACATGATTGCAAAGTCTCCCAGGGCAAAAACTGGTCACCAGTGGATAGTGTCTCGTCTGTGGTGTTCCAGTAGGTGTCTGATGAATACATATTGATGGAGAGTGATTTTCAGCACAAGAAAATAGGAAAAATAAAATGCACCCTACTCGGGGGTTGTAGACTTTTGGAGAGGCCAGGAACAAAAAGACCCCATATCTGAGCAACGTACAGAGATTTATTTCTTGTTCCCATCCTGCGTTCGTTGCGACTTGACCATTGCTCTGTTAGTCCAGATTCTCTCCTGTAACTCCCATGTGGTGTTTTACTGGCCAAGGCAACTGACCTGGCCAGTTCTGAGGTCCACAGGGAGGAAAAACATGACCCTTCTGCGTGGGAGACGTCAGAACATCTCGGGAAAAGTAACAATCTACGAAGGAACGAAACTTTCAAGTTAGGCTTTCACCATTTTCCTCTCCATTTCTGGTATGGCTTCTTTAACTCAGCTTTTCTGAATTTCTCTATGTTCCAGACTAATCTTTAAGTGGCCTTCAGAATGTTTTCTAGAGATACAAATGTGACCGTTTCATCACCCTGAACGAAAGCCTCTGGAGGCTTCCCATTTGTATGTGAAAAGCCTGAATTCTTAAACACGGTGCTTGTGAATCTTTATAATGCAGCCTCTCTATGTCCCTCCCCTACCATATATGCTGTGTTTTGTGTCCCTGAATTGCCTTTGCAACCAGCCAGGTCCCGTACTGGAGTACTTTTCCCTGACAACCATTGTGCAGAGACTCAGCCTAAAGTGACCCAAGAGAATTACTAGTAGCAACCCTGCAGAGAGATTTCTAGAGATTTCTACCCTCACTGATGCTTCTGTAGGACACAGCACACCCCTGTTCAGAAGCATTTCCTAACCTCACGGTAGGCACGGGTGTTCCCGGCCATCCTCTCACTTGCTCTAAAGTTCCTCAGTGGCAAAGTCTTGGGACCACCTTACTCATCTCTGTAACCCTGGAGCCTGGCATGGTAACAGGTGCAACTGGTGCTTAATACTTCCTTCCTCTAAGGAAGAGGAATAGTAAAATTCTGACCAGCATGACCTCTTACACAACATTTTTCACTTGCTGTGTGATACATCTTTGCTAGGAGATAGTTTGTAAAATAAAAGTAGAAGAGCTGTAACACCCATCAACTGTCCTGTAAAGCTTTTATTTGTCACCACCGAGGTAATTATCTGTGAAAGATCATTGATGGAATTGGGCAGAAAACATATGAAAGGTATTTACATTTATTGGGAGTTTGGCTGTGTTTTGGTACTTGATGGCCTTTTTTTAAAAAAAGAAAATCAAATGTCTCATATATCTGAAGAAAGTTATGAATCACTCCGTGTGAAATATGTGGATGTTGTTTTTACAACATGGTTATTTATTTAGAGGCATTTTTGAATCAGATCCGTATCTCCAAGAGTTAGAAATATCATTCATCTTTTCCTTTATTGTGTTTGCCACACCTGCATACAAATGAGGGAAGGGTCCTCATCACTGCAACTAACCAGAATGAAACTTCCCAGAGTTCCAGCAGCCCCTGAAAACATCTCTACTGAACACACAGCAGAGCGGCTGTGCAACATCCTGGAAGATTCTCATATACACGTGTGAGGCACCTCGTCCACAGCATTCTACCCACAAGAGAAACCCAGCGAACCACAGCTTTGCCTCCTTATATAATTTACTATCTCTGTTATTTCCATTTATAGATTGAAGATCATTCTCCGTTGAAAAATAGCAGAGTCCTTTGTTATACTGAGAGATTCCAGAAACTTTTTTGTTTATTTTTGAAGATCACGGTCTTGGCCCCGTAATGTATGTGGTATTACTAGTGTTAGAAGCTGGATACTTGTAGACCCTTTTAGTTCAAAACTTTGTGATACTTCTAACAATGCAAAGTGCTCATTTGTAAGCCTGGCTACTTATCTCTCTCTCATTGCATCTCATATAAGAGAATTGATTTTTTAATGCGGCGTTCATTTATATTAATTGCTTTGGAAATTCGCTCTGTGGGCTTCACAATGCCAAAGACCAGAATAGCTCATGGCTGCATTAGCCAAAAATCTGTTTTTCTAAAAAGCTTTCTCTTCAATTGCTTTTCAGTAAATGTATTCCTGTGATCCATTCTTATAATTTATCACAACATGCTCAAAATAGAAGGCTTTGTTCAGCCTCTGACCAAGAGATTCTGGGCTTGGTGAAGCTTCAGTTGCCATCTCAGAACATTATTTGGGAGCTCACTGCCAGCCAGCCGGTTATGGGACTGCTCCTCATTCCAGTACCTTCTCTTAGTGTCTCATCAAAACCGAGGGATAAAGAAGGAAAGGAGGAAGGGAGGGGTCGATGCCAAAACTCTGTGGAAGATTTTCCTCACTCCACACAGGAATGACTAGCGTTCTCAAGGGAACAATGGCATCTTTTGTTCCAGTGACTGCTGGTGTAATTGTGACTGCCTTGTCACCACTGTGTGCCTGGTGTCTACTGGCTATAGGGATGGGAAAAGCAGCTCATCCTTTCCTCTCGTGAGCAAACGATGGCACTCGTGGTCAGCCTGAGATTTTCATAAGGGAAGGAAAACTATCAGAGGGAAGGTTTTCAGGGTTTCTTTTTAATAATGGTTCAGTTGTAAATATCAATATTCTTCATGAAACCAACTTTCCATTAGTCATATTATAAGAAGAAGAAGAGGAAGAGAAAGAAGAGGCAAAGGCGATGGAAGAGGAAGGGGAGGAGGAGGAGAAATGTGTAAGAATTCCTTACCCGACTGTGCTTTCCAAGGGCAGCGCTGCTCAGTGCACAGAATAGACTAAAAGAAAATATATTTGGAGAATGAATCAGTAAGTGAGTGATCTTGTTCACTATGGACATTGAATTTAAACTTCTCACCTAGAAAAATCTTAATTTTCCTTATGACCATTTCTGGTGCATTCATATTACCATATAACTTAGACTCTAAATGTAAAAGCCAAATGAACAGCATGAACCCAATGCCTGTGAGACATCTTAGTTAAGATGTCTTGGTTAACAAGACTTCAAGACAGTGGGGAAATGCTGTTTTCCATCCCCCTCTTGAGTCATAATTCAACAATGCGTTTTGAGCCAAAGCTGGATTTAAGGTTTGGGTGAGGAGTTCTAGAAGTTGTTTTATGACCTTAAAGACCATTTTTTTTTTTTGCCACCAGACATAGATATGTACCATAGTATAGACATGGACCATAGTGTAGATGTGTACCTAGTATAGACATGTACCATAGTACAGGTATATACTATGGTATAGACATGTACCATAGTATAGACATATACCATTATACAGACATGCACCATAGTATAGACATGTACCAATATACAGACATGCACCATAGTATAGATGTGTACCGTACTATAGACATGTACCATTGTACAGGTATGTACCATACTATAGACATGTACCATTGTACAGATATGTACCATAGTATAGACATGTACCATAGTACAGGTATGTACCATAGCATAGACATGTACCGTTGTACAGATATGTACCATAGTATAGACATGTACCATTGTACAGGTATGTACCATAGTATAGACATGTACCATTGTACAGGTATGTACCATAGTATAGACATGTACCATTATACAGGTATGTACCATAGTATAGACATGTACCATAGTATTGATGTGTACCATTGTATAGGTATGTACTATAGTATAGACATGTACCATAGTATAGACATAAATCATTATATAGACATGCACCATAGTATAGATGTCTACCATAGTATAGACATGTACCATAGTATAGACATGTACCATAGTATAGACGTGTACCATAGTATAGACATGTACCATAGTATAGATGTGTACCATAGTATAGACATGTACCACAGTATAGACATGTACCATAGTATAGATGTGTACCATAGTATAGACATGTACTATAGTATAGACATGTACCATAGTATAGACATATACCATAGTACAGATGTGTACCATAGTATAGACATGTGCCATAGTATAGATGTGTACCATAGTGCTCATAAACCCCAGGTCACATCCTCACCCTTCCTGGCAGGGAGCACTCTGGCTTCTCCAAGACCTGCTCTCTCTGGAATTCTCCTTTTCCCATTCTAGTGACTGGGTTGCTGATCTTGAGGAATAAGAGGGAAGTCCCTTTATTTCCTGCAGAGAGTGCTTTCTTCTGTCCAACATGGGGTGAGAGGGCTTCCCAGAGAAGCCTTTAAGTACAGGATATCTGCCAAAATGGGCAGATATATCTCACTTCTGAGTCAACATCAGCTAGAGAAGACATTTGCTCATGCAAATGACACAGGTGTAGCAGGGAGCTGGATGTGGGGGAGGAGGGACTTAGAGAAGACTCAGTTGTGGCGGTGGCCACTCTCTCCTGAGCATGCGGTGTGGTGAGAATCCCAGGGGGGGACCTAGAGGGTAGAGAACACAACTGGGCATGTGTCATCTTGCCAGGGCAATGTTACGGGGGACCATTCCTGGGAAGAGAGACCATAGCATCCAGAGTTGGGTGGAAACCATCAGTCAGAGTCTCAAAGAGGATGAGGATGCTGGGGAGGCACCAGGTCCCTCACTGTATTCCCCAGAGCATTTTTTTTTTTTTTTTGCCACCAAACATAGTCTCTAGTCATAGTCTCTTAGTCTCTCCAAAGTGCTCCGCTCTGGGCCACCTTTGATTGCCCTCATGAACAAATAAGGAAGGAACAAGAAATGTACCTTTGCTTCTTTCCCATCTTTTAGCCCAAATATTGGAGCCTGGAAACACGAGGAAGAGGAGGTGTGCCAGGGGCAGAGCATCCCGGCCAGAGAGGGAGACACAGCCTTGAGTAGGAGATGAAAGGGAAGTTTTCAATTGACCCATATGAAGTTTAAGTGAGCAAGTATTGTACCTAGCAGGAAAATAAGGATATAAAATAGCATATTTAGGAGTACTGATTAGAAAAAATAAAACTATGACAATGCTATAACCTCACTGAGATGAGACACTTTACTAAATTAGTCACAAATGCTAATTTTCTTAGTATCTGACGGAGATAACTTTTAATTGTAAGATTTCTTACAGAAAAACTTTAGAAGAAGTAAAGCCATATTAGAAATTCAGTCAGTACTGACTGTACATTGTCCTTTGGCCCCAATTAATCCGATGCGTGTTGACTTCTACTGGAGGTCATGTACCACGCAGGGTGCCAGGCATACAGAGGTGGGCACAGTGGGAGTTTGGACAGCAGTGACCACATCATTCCTGTGATGCTACACGTTGAGAGGAGAGATAGCACAAGAACACATGAGAAGCTCCCCTCAGGTTTGACTGCTGATATGTCTTTGGAAAGTCTAAAATTCCCTTGCAGTTATAATTTTTTGCAAACCCACTTAATAATAATGGAGGACAGTCGTTATTTTCGTTGGGGAACTATATAAGCTATAATTAACACAGAATTCTCCCATCCACCTCTGTTCTGTGTTAGGACTGATACATTCTTTCTTTGATCCTTTCTCTCAATTCGGAGAAAACCCATTCCATTCATCCTTGAGACCTGGCTAAAATGCCAATCCCATGAAGTTTTCCTTAACGTACTTTTCTAATCTTTCGCTCTTATCACTAATGATTACACTTGTCACATCCCATGATGGCTAGTTTTCATGTGTTTATATGAAAATGTACATGTGAACTCCTTGAATATTGTTAATAATGGTAAATAATAATATAATTTTTATAGCTATTACATAAATTTATAGTAGCTTCCAAGTCTACTCACTCTGACTTCACAAAATGAGAGCTATAAATCAATTTGTAGACCTCTAAATCCAATTTTGGAATCTTCAAACTGGAGTCATTGGTTGAACTGTATTTAACTATATTGATATTCTTGTTATTCTTCATGGACATCCTATCGCACAGGCACTAAGAGCAGAGCTACTGACGTCGCACTACCGAGGCAGAGTCTGCTTTGATTCTCACTTTTTTAACTGTTACTTTTGTTTCTTTCTAAAAGAAAAATGCCTGTCTCAAAGGACTTTTTGTGAGAATTAGATAAAGGCAATGTTTATAAATTGTTCAATACATGTCCAGGGGTAATAAGAGGCCATTAAATGTTAGTTACTTTAATTGCTTCTATGATTTCTTGTGATTCTCTCTCCAGCTCTGAGACTAGATGAATTTCCAACAGCGGAGGGAGAAACAGGTTCACTGAACTGCTCTGGTTTGCAAACATGTCCTCATGAACCTTTCCCTGCCCTTCCAGTGCCCCAAAGGGAAATGAAAAATGGAATACAAGACTTAAAACCTTTGCCTATGTAGTCGTGTTAAAATAAACTTGCACCTTAAATGTGAGCCAAATACCACCATTTTTTTTAAATACTCCTATTTTGAAGCATGCTACTTGGAAGATACCATCTTCACTTAAATTTTAACACAAATTTGGGCTTGGGCTAATAGTTGAAGTCTTATGATATATATTCACCTTCTTAAGATGGAATTTGGCTTCAAGAAAGTGAGCAGAACACTGTAGAAAATGAATCTGATCTTTACAGAAATATATTACTAACCACAATTCTTCTCAAAATGGTAACTGTTTACCTTAGCACTTCACATACTATATCGAATTTGTTCCATATAAAACCTGTAAAAATAAATAGGCTGCCCTAAGGTTATTACCACTCCATTGCTTATGAAAAAGTAAACCTCAAAAAGGGTGAGTAGTTTACTCAAGGGCAAGCAGGAGGCAAGTTGCAGGTTTGTGGATATAATTCAGACTTTATGAGCCAAGAATTGAGTTCTTTCTATTTCTCTAACTTGCTGTTACTTTATAGATCGAGTATCATCATTTTTATTTCAGATAAAGATACATATGTATATCAGGAGTCTCTGGATGTAAAATTCTAGTTCTTCTCGTAATACAGCAGCACCTGACCTTGGCAGTTAGTTCCTTTCTCTGTGATGTTCTTTCTCTCTCCTCCAGCCTCTCTTGAAATTTATAAAAATGTCAGGTATGTCGAGAAAAGTCTACCTTCAAAACCCAATCAACTTGAATCTTCAGTGCATGATCTCAAAACCAAATTTTTAAAACTATCAACTAAGAATTCTTGCACTATGAAGTCCTCCAGTAGAGAGCACTAATGGTTTTTAAATATTTTGTGTTTAGAAACTTTAAACCTAGAAAAACCTTAAAAAACAGTTACCAAAAATTCCCTTCCCCACACACCTGAGAAAATAAGACACAAAAGCATTTATGCCACAATAATTAACCCTTTATTCCCCACCCATTATCTTTAGTTAACATGTTAGACTTTAGAGACATACTCAAGGAATTTAGAATCTAAGAAAGAAACTTGCTTCAGTCTCTCAATAGCCTGCTTTATTCCATCAGTCAAGGAAAGCATCGAATAATTAACCAACCACTTCTCTAAGTATACAAACATATGTGCAAAAATGTATGGATTGACTATCTGGGTTTGGAAATAGTAGGTTCAGGAGGGCTGCTATGGTTTGTATATTTGTCTCTCTAAGCCTCATGTTGAAATTCGACCCCCAGCGTGGAGGTGGCACCTAATGGGAATGCACAGCCAACTGGCAGGGAGTGGGGTGGGTGGGGAAGGGTGTAGCTGTTATTATACTAAGAGTTGACATGACTGACATCAATAGCAATTTATTGTCCAAGTCTTCCCCTGGAAGCTGCAAGTCTTCAATGCACTTAAGAGTTCATAAATAGATTGATGCCTTCCTAGGAGGGTAAGGAAATGAATGAGTTCCTGTGATTTCTGGTCATTAAAAAATAGCCTGGCAACTCTCTTCCCTCTTTCTTGTTTCCTCTCTTGTCATGTGATCTCTGTAAAGCTCTCCTTTACCTTCTGCCATGAGTAGAAGTATCCCGAGGCTCTCTGCAGAGGTTGAGCAGATTTCTGTACCATGCTTCTTATACAGTCTGTGAGCTAAACTTACTAAATTACTAATTAATAAATTACCTAGCCTCAGATATTCCTTTGTAGAAACACATATGGACCTAGACAAGGGCCTTAGAGATAATCTATTAAAATCCTCTCATTTTATGGGTGGAAATTTGAAATACAGAGAGGGTAATTGACATTATGACTTATGATCGATCATCATGAGACTTACTGTATGTCTGATATTGTCCTAAACACATTATGTGTTCAATCCATATCACAACCCATTCCTCAGGTAGAAAAGTGAAGCATAGAGAAATTAACTCTACAAAGGTCAAACAGCTCCTAAGGTAATGCCAAGATTTGAATCCAGGTAGTCTCACTCCGCAATCCATGCTCTGTTTAGGTAGCTATTTCTAAAGATAGTCATGATTTTCTGATGCATGTCTTTATATTGGTCTGTTATTTGATGTTAACCACCTTGTTTAAATCCAGAATTTCCAAATACAATTCTATGGTCAAGAAATATCAAGGAAGGATGGTGCCTGTGGCTCATCGGGTAGGGTGTTGGCCCATATACCGAAGGTGGCGGGTTCAAACCTGGCCTCGGCCGAACTGTGAAACAAAAAAATAGCCGGGCGTTGTGGCAGGCGCCTTGTAGTCCCAGCCCAGGGTGGAGGACGGGCAAGCCTGGGTTTCAGAGTCCTGGTGCGAAGGAGCCCGCACTTTTCTCCCACCTCTTCTGTCTCAGCAAAACAGGGACACAAATAAGAAAGAAAGAGATAAGTTAAAAAAAGAAGAAGAAGAAGAAGGAAACTCAACAGTTCACTTCCCCGCAAACGCTCTCGCTTTCACTTTCATTTCCTTCCCTTCAGCCCCTGAACAGACGCTGTGACACCCGCCTGCTTTCAGCTTCTGAGGACAGCGGGTTTCCCAGGCGGGCTCAGGAAAAGAAGTGAGGGCGACAAGGGCAGCTGACAGATTGTCCTCCCGCAGGTAAGGTGGCTCCTGAGCTTTACTTTTCAGGAATATTTGGCTGAACAAACATCCAAGAACGAATTCCCCAGTGCAGACTCCGCCGGGGCGGGGTGGGGGCGTCGGAGAGTGGGGCGTTGCCGGAGGGTGCGGATGGGCTGGGGGTGTGGTTTGGATGGGTGGGGGGGTGGAGGGGCGGGGATTTGAAATTCCCAGGTGAAATTCCCAGCTCCAGGAGGCTGCACGGAAACCCCTGCGAGTACGCGAGCAGCCGTCGGGGGCAGCAGAGAGCAGGACCCGGGGAGGCGCAGGGAAGGCAAAGAGGGACGCTGCGACTGAGAAGGCAGCGACACTGCCATGCTGGGCGGCCACCGCTGCCCCTTGAACCCCATGCGCCCTGGATTTAACACCTGTATACGCTGGGGGTGGGGGGGGAGAGAACGGATGAACCGAAAGGGAGCTAGAGATGCCACAGAAGGCTGGACCAGGCTGCCAGGGGGGAGAGTGTCGCTCCCATCTCTAGGTGTCCTCACTGTGCATGAGGCCATGCACTTAGGACAGGAAAAAAAATAATGAAACAGGACGTGTCTTGCCAAGAAAGTCAGCTCCAACTGTGTGGCGCGCAGCCAATGCAATACTAATCAGGAGCCATCCCTGTCGCCTGAAATTCAGTCCTAAGGGGCAGCCCCTTTTGGAGAGGTGAGGGTGGGCTATACTGAGTTACCCAGAGGTGGAAGGAACCGGCACTTACTAGCTGCGGTCTGCACTTACTGGGATGGGCGGAAGCCTCCCCACCAGGGTGGAGAGGGCTACTGAGGTGGTAAGAGTGTTGCTCAGAGAAATCATACGATGGTTTTGTTTGCTGCTCCAGATAGGATCTGACAACGGACCAGCCTTCATAGCAGAGATAGTGCAGATGGCAGCCAAAGCGTTGACTATCATCTGGAAACTACATGCGACACATAGGCCTCCGAGCTGGGGCAGGGTAGAGCACGTGAATAGAACCATAAAAGCAAGAATCAGTAAACTCTGCCAGGAAGTGAGGCTTAACTGGGTACAGGCCTTGCCGCTGGTCTTGTTCAATATTAGATGTACCCCTTCTAAGAGGTCAAGGTACTCCCCTTATGAGATAATGTATAACAGGCCTCCACCCATCCTCCTCAATTTACCACGGACTTCTTTTTTTTTTTTTTTTTTTGGAGTTTTTGGCCGGGGCTGGGTTTGAACCCACCACCTCCAGCATATGGGGCCAGCACCCTACTCCTTTGAGCCACAGTACCAGGGACTCCTTAAAGAACTAGGAGAGGCTGAATTGCACAGGCTGTTAGAAGCCCCAGGAAGAGTAGCACAGAGGATTTCCACTCAGGCAATTAACTGTGTCCTGTATGGTTTTTTCATATCATGTCTCTCCAGGGCACCAGGTCTGGGTCAAGGACTAGTACCTGGTCCCTCTCATACCAAGGTGGAAGGGACCCTCCAGAGTCATCCTGGCCACACCCACAGCAGCAAAAGTAGAAGGGATCCCCACCTGGCTCCATCACAACAGGCTGAAGAGAACTTCAGCACCTCTGTGGGAAGCAAAAACAGATCTGGTCAACCCCTAGAAGGTAACTCTGAGATGGTCAACATGCCTTGCTCCAGCCACAGACCAGGAGCTGGCTGGTCAACACACGGCCGAAGCCTGAGGAAATTCCTCATGGGATTTCTCTTAATTGTACTTTGGACTTCGGAGGAGAAATGTGATCCGTGTACCCACACCACTAAGGTAGGACAAAAGGTGACTAATCACCTTGTTTAAAATAACTTTAAAGTCTAATCCTGTTTGTTTATCATGCTCTGGTTTTAATGCCTAAATTGTGCAAGAACTGCATCAGAAAAACGTGTTATACTGGTTGAAAAAACAGTGTTACAGGCTTTCCTCTTTCTTGAATGGACTTTCTCTGTTGCTTAGGCTGGAGTGCAGTGGCATTATCCCAGCTCACTGCAGCCTCAAACTCCTGGGCTCAAGCATCATCCTGCTTGAGCTTCTGGAAATGGGGACTACAGACACCCATTACCACACCTGTCTACTTGTATTTTATATTATTTTGTGGAGGCAATTCTATCTATGTTATTCAAGCTGGTTTCCACCTCTGGCTTTAAACAATTCTCCCTAATTGCTGGGATTATACGCCTGAGCCCACACCAGGCTCAGGCATTTCTAACCATTCCTCCCGATGTCTCCCCAAACACTGAACTTTGGAAGACCATTGATTGTCTACCCACAATTAATATAGCTCTCTTTTTGTACGTGTTTATTTTGGTTGTGATACTATGTTGGACCTCATCCAACGTAATGATTTTTCTATTCCACTTCAATGCCAGAATACATTTGACACTTTTTTTGTTGCATTATCCACAAGCCCTCAGCTTGCTCAGGAATTGCATAAAATGAAAATACATATAACAGCAACAGTTACAACTCCTAGGAAAGATTTTCCACATGATCTGATAAAGAAGAAACATCAGGAATATGAATTATGTGCCTATCAATGTGATATGAAGATGATGGGCCTCTCATTGCATGACAGGAGGTTATTGGCAAAGCTGACTACTTTCTTTGACCTCAAGCACAGTTCATCACTGATTACGGGAAGAAAAGCCTGTTCAACTTGAAAAACTGACACTTATTTTAGAATACACAAAGTTTATGTGAAGAGAGGACAGAGCTGATCAGTACTGTGGGTGTTATAGATTAACAAAAAGGTCCTAGAAATGTTGGGAAAAGTTGTTCTGGCTGATAGAAGTTGCAGTTATGAACAGCTACATCCTTGACTTATTAGATTAGAATAAGATGGAGAGAAAGTGAAGACACACCTTTCTAATAGGAGAAATCTCATCAGTCAGCTTCTGAGCACTGTGAGGAAGAGAAATTTAAGAAAGAGAGGAAGACCATCATCTTCTGATGTCGATGAAAGGCTAAATGGGAAGATGCATTTGATAATGCAAAATGAAAAATGGTGGCCACGGATTGCATGGTTTACAGCAGAAGAAATGAGAAAAGTCGAAAGAGAGAAACTGTTTTCTACTGTGAGACATGCAAGAGGAAACTCTGACTTCACCCTGGAGATTGCTTCAAGAGGTATCACACTCCGAAAAATTATAAACAAAGCAGTTTAATTATTTTGTGTAACCTAAACTGAATGCATCAGGTAAGTTCATAATTATGTTTTTCTTTTTAAAACTATAAGATAATTAAAAGTATTCCACCAAGCTCTTTCCTGTCCAAATAAATAAGAGTTGGGGAGTATGCAGGTGGCAGAAAAGTTGTATTGGAAAGGGTGGCTGATTGATGAGGAGACCTCACTGTGTTTGCCTTGCACAGACATACATAACTTTGTGAATTCATCTATTCCCACACAAAGTTTTTAAAATATTCAATATAAGGTAAATACAGTTCTTCTTGCTTACTGTTACACACCAGCAAAAGGCTCAGGTTTCATTTCCCCAATCCTGCTTCCAAGCACACACAGAAAAAGAAATGAAATTCCATAAAGGAAATCTGGTAAGAAACAAAGTGAGGATTTTTCTGACAAGAAAATTTCTGATAGTTTGTATTTCTTGGTATCTGGCACCTCATACTGACACATTCTCACACACTGCCATCAAGTGTTGTGGCTGAAGCCTGTAGTCCTAGCACTTTGGGAGGCTGAGGTGGAAGATGGATTGCTTGAAGCCAGGAGTTCGAAACCAGCCTGAGCAACACAGTAAGACCCTGTCTCTACAAAAAAAGAGGAATATTAGTCAGGAATAGTGACACTTGGCTGTAGTCCCAGCTATACAGGAAACTGAGCCAGGCAAATGTCTTGAATCCTGCAGATAGAGATTTTAGTTAGCAGTGATGACACCACTGGAGTCTCTAGCCCAGGCAACAGACTGAGACCCTGTCTCTCCATAAATAAAGAAAAAACAAAAATGAAATAAAAACCAAACAACACCCCCTGCACACACATACACTGCCTACTCATTGTAGAAACTGGATATTAATCTTAAAATTAAAAGTCATTACTTATTGAGAGTTTACTTTTTATCAGTATTACAATAATGAATCAGGTATTCATTATTGCTTTCCTATAACACTGATAAGCAAACACATACTACCTCAGGTTTGCAAAGGTAAATTCCATTTTCAAGGCCTCCTAGGCAATAGGTGATCTGAACCTAGGCTTTGAATTCCAGCAGCCTGACTCCAAGACTGTGCCATGACATCCCAGGACAGCTCTGGGTCCCCCTGTCCCCGACTAATCTATGTGGTGCCCTCTTGCCAGCCCTTCCCACTGGGTCAGCTCCTGCCTCTTCATCCTCCTCATGGGCTACGTCCTTCATTTACTTGCACCCTGGAGAGCAAAGTCACTGTTGCTGTCCAAAATCAGCTCCTCACCTTCATTTAGAAATTACCATCCTTGGCTTCTCAGACACTCAGTTTTTATGTAATGCCATAGAGAATATACTGTGTACCAGGCAAGATTTTTAAGAGCATTATACTGAGATATTTACCACCCCTAATGACCCCATCCTCTACTACTGGCTATGTGAGCCTTGGGAAGATTATTAATTTCTCTCTGCCTCAATTTTATAGAAATCAATAATCTTCCCAAGGCTCACATAGCTAGTAGCAGAGGATGGGAACATGAGAATGTTGTTGTCTTGACAAAAACACAAACCCTTAATGCTCTTTCACTGCCCTCTGTCTGGCTTATGGAGAGCCTCACTCTTTGTGAAAAAAATATTTGAAAAGGAGTCTCAACAAGACGTGGGACCCTGGTAGATCTGGGGAGACTGTTGAAAACTCTGGCTA
>CAUYON010065760.1:0-20031 GCA_963573935.1 Arctocebus calabarensis
TGCTATCTTAAAATGTTTTATAATAAAGGCCACCCTCCTCTGTCATAATTTCATGTCTTTCATTCAGAACACATTGATTTCACCTGAAGAGATAAATAAAGCACTGTCCTTGCTACCAAGACACGCATTGTTTAGAGGATGCCACGGCACTCTACCCAGAGCGATAAAGTGAGACTCTGTCTCTACAAAAAAAATAAATAAATAAAAAGTCCTTAATTTAGATAAATTCTATAACAGAACTCAAGGCAAACCTCAATGCTAATTAGAATCCTAACTTAGCTAATTCATTGAGCTGCTAAGAAGATTCCATTTTTGAGAAAGTGATTGAGGATTTTTTAAGAGGGTTCTTCAACTAGAAAAGAGAAGGAAAGGAAGCCCCTCAAAAAATCAGGAAGGAAAAATTATCAAGGAAACAATAAAATTGTGAAAAACTGTTATCAACATGAACTTGAATGTTGCCTGTAACAACATGCCTCAGAATACAAAGGTATTATAATTGCAAAATCTAGACAAACCATTCTCCAATTACAGACCAAGAAGAAGTAGGTTTTCCATGATGTATCAGATAATGGAAAATATATACTCACATCCTCCACTGTCTAGCACAGTGCCTGGAAAATAAGAAAGATAATTGAACTTTAAAGAAGAAATGAGCCTTTCCCTACCACAGAGAAAGACCAAGATACCTCAACAGAAAGGGACTCCCATACCACCTCGCAAGGGAAATAAGTTCTGGATGGTCTTTGAATAGCAATGTGTAAGGCAATGCACCACACCACAGCTGCACAATCCTAAGTATTTTTATCTGAATGTAAATTTCTCTGTCTATAGTTTCCATTAAAGAAAATAAGATCTGCCTCTCTTCAGAAGTTACACAGTGCTCATGAGGACAGATTGATGCTAAATATATTTGACACAGGCTTGACATGTATAATGCCACAAAAGACCAATGGAAAGATGTAATCTTGAGGCATGATTAAGACATATGTAAACAGTGATCACAAGACCAGAATGATAAAGTGTTGTACTTACTGCTTATCTAATAGACCTCCCTGAGATATATTCTGAGTTCTCAACATTATAATATAAATAGCAGAAGAAAATGAAAAGAACACTGGGAAGGAATATTGTTGAGAATAAAATATACAGTTTATAGGGCAAATAAAAGAGAAAACTAGAAAAGAAATGCTTAGTCTGATAGCAAAATATAAAGCTCTCAAAAGTAGTTCAAATAGAATGTCCAAAAGTACTTAAAGAGAAAGAGTAGTAATAATAACAGTTCTGATATGACACAGCAGAAGGTTCCAGGGTGCTTAAAGGGAAAGAGTAATAATAATAAAAATAACAATGATTAACATTTATTGACTGCTTAGTCTGTCACAAATACTAAGCATTTTATATGCATCATTGCAATGAATCTTTCTTAGAACCCCTACTATAAAGATGAAGTAATTAAAATCTAAAAAAGCATAAATATCTTGACTTAAGTCTACAGCAGAACTTTAGTCCAAGGCCTTTATGATTCTAACCACTTGCTATTTTATCTCAGAACAACACTAAGTTAAAAGAAACATGAGAAGGCAACCTGGATGAAATTTCCTATTCAATACCCTTAAAACTCTTAAGAGGAGGGAAAAAACATACCCATGTAACAAAACAGCACTTATACTGCCTACATCTATTGAAATAGAAAATACATATATTCCTGCCTTAACCAAATAAAACATATTAATAAATATGCTAAATCTGTCAGTAGTTCGAAGCCTGGGTTTGAAAACACAACCTCATAGGAGGGAATCAGAATTAGAAAGAGTTTGCTCTTTTATAAGGAAGAATTCAGCACAGCATAATTAAAAAGAGCTGAGAAAAATAGCTGATATCCTTCTGCCAAAAAAACAAATGAAATAGATTTGGCTGAAATGCTACAAAACAAGAAAAATAATTAAATCCAATTACTGCTGACATAGTTAATAGACTGGTATTTAGGGGACATCAAGATGTAAATTCAGGAAATATTAAAGCCAGGAGTTATTAGAACTTGTAGTAGCCCTGGGCTTCTTCATTAGTCCTAGTTTCAAAATGGGACCTTACAATTAGATTCTTCTTCAGTTATAACAAATAATCTGCTTAAACCATAATATTCTTTGCTTACAGTTGAGACATTATTAGTGAATTTGGAATTGCTAAAATCATCTCAACTATAAATTTACTTAGTTTCTAACAAATAGTATCAGGAGAAAAGTAAATGCAACAATTTGGTTTCTTTGCAACAGAAACAACTGCAAAACCAGGCCTGGGACTAAACCTCAGAGAGGTAGGGTGGTCTTCAGAATGCAGCTGTAATACTCTGGTCAGGACACAAGCTCTGGAATGAATGAGGCGACCAACTTTCTTCTTTCCTTCAAGAAGACAAACTTCTTTTCCTTGTCAATCATGGGATTGAATGGGGGATGAATAAAACTGTCTTGGTCTTTGTATCCCTCTACAAAGATATGGATTCCAAGAAGGGAACAATCAACTGGCCTAGTCTCCACAACTAGTCTCCACCTGATCATATTTAATGGGGAAGAAAAAAATCCTCAAAAGGTGTCACTTGGGAGGGAAAATGGATCTTGCACAGAAAACGACAGTAATCAATGCTGCCCTTGAAACTCTAGGCACTTGTATTGAGGAGCACTTCTGCCTCTTTCCAATAAGAATTTCATCTGCAAAGATACTGAATGTTCAGCTGGTGGGCTCTTAAGTGGACTAAAAGCAACAACATGATGAGTACTATATTTGATGAGAAGTATATCAAAAACAGCCAGTATTGGTCTGGGTGCAATCCTTTAAAGTAAACCTGTTGTAAAATGTGTAAAAAGCCAAAGTCGACTTCCGGGGGTCAATAACCAAAACAAGAAAACTGAAAAATTTAATTCCCGTAATCAAGAAAAAAGCCAGTCATCTCTTTTGGAAAGCCAGCAGGCTATTATTAAAGGTTAGTCCATCATTCAGGACAACAAGTTGGTTCATTTCAACTGATTAGAAATAATCAGACATTTGATTAGATTATTTGAATTCACAGAGTCAGGAAATTTTTAAAAACTTGAACAGAGCATGAATTACTTAAGTTCTGAAGAGACCCAGGCTTTTCAAGCCTTTTTATGATATCAGGTGACACATCAATGACTGACTTGGGGATAATTTTATTACAGAATCATGATATTATAAAACATTCTGTAATACACCCCAGTTGAAAATGACTGCCAAGGGAAAGAAATTCATTTGTCTTCTTTAAAGAAAGAAAAGTTTGGCAATTATTTGAGCCATAATATCTACAGCATCATTGTTTAGGAGGGTACTCTGAGGACTGATCATTAAGCCTTAACACTTGGATAAAAACAACCTCTGAGGAAGAGGTGACTATAGGGGATTTCAGGACTTCTAAATAAATATTCAACACGGTCCTAGTTGGTGAAAATCCTGTGGAGGACCCTTCATAAAAAGTAGAACTTGTATCTCATGAGTCTATCCTAACAGGACATTATACTCATAATTTTTTTGAAGTTAAAATCATTTCACCTAAAAATAATAGAAAGAAAAGACGTGTACTAGAAACAGGAGACATCCCATATCTCCAGTGTGGTCCCAGTCTCAGTGGTGGGGAGGAAGAGACAGACCAGGGAATGGGCTCACAATGGCAGCATAAAGACAGGACTTAGTCATAAGGAAACCAAAGGAAAATTCCAGAGGTTTTACTCTCTTCTGGCTTTGAGAGATACCAACATTAGTCTTGAGAGTAATATTTCTTGTTTTTATGATTGGTAATTTAATTTTAATATTGCTGTATGTGTTTTTTGCTCACTTTTTAATGGGGTCATTTGGTTTTTTCTTGTAAATTTGCTTCTTTGTAGATTCTGGATATTGACCCTTTGATAGATGCATAATTTATGAATATTTTCTCCCATTCTACAGGTTGTCTATTTGCTTTGTTGATTATTTCCTTAGCTGTGCAGAAGCTTTTTAGACATCATAGTACCAGACTTCAAAGTATATTATAAGGCTATAGAAACCGAAACAGCATGGTAACTGGTATAAAAATAGAGACATAGACCAATGGAACAGAATAAAGAACCCATACATAAACCATCTACCTGGGGGAGGCACAGTGGCTCACACCTATAATCCTATCACTCTGAGAGGCTAGGGCAGGCAGTCTCTTTGAGCTCAGGTATTTGAAACTAGCCTGAGCAACAGCAGGACCTCATCTCTACTAAAAATACAAAAAATTAGCTATGTATTTTGGCAAGCACCTGTAGTTCCAGCTACTCAGGAGGCTGAGGTGGAAGGATCACATGAACCCAGGAGTTTGAGGTTGCTGTGAGCTAGACTGACCCCAAGGCACTCACGCCTGGCAACAGAGTGAGACACTGTCAAAAAAAAGAAAAGAAAATCTACCTACAGCCAACTGATCTTTGACAAAGAAGACAACATACACTGAGGAAAAGAAGCCCTATCAATAAGTGGTGCTGGGAAAAATGGATAGCCACATTCAGAAGAATGAAACAGGACCCCTACCCCTCTCTACTCATAAACATTAACTCAAAATGCGTAGAAGATTTAAATGTAAGAGATGAAACCAGAAGAACTCTAAATGAAAGTGTAGGAAAAACACTTCTAGATATTGGCGTAGGCAAAGAATTTATGATTAAGACTACAGTGGCAACTACAGCAACAATGAAAATACATAACCTGGGATTTGACTCAACTGAGAGCAGTATTTCTAAAAGAAAGACAGGATTTGTTTGCCATAGAAATAGAACTGAAGTAACAATATCCAAGTGCTAGATAGTAGCAAGTGACCATGAAAGCCTCTGCTAAGCAAAAGGGTCTGAAAGTGCCCAGCAGTCTTCCAACAAAGGTCAGACTCCTCGCTGGCTTTATCAGCTCAATATCCAGCACCACCACCAACTCCCTCATTCGAATACTGAAAATTCCAATTTAATGAGGCTCTTCCCTACCATGCCAGGACAGACTTCTCCACCTTGAAAAGGGAAAGCACTTGTCTATTTAAAATTCTTAGATGGGCATGAAAAAACTTCTTATGGGGTGGCACCCTGAGCTCAGTGGGTAGGGTGCCTGCCACATACACCGAGGTTGGCGGGTTCCAGCCCAGCCTGGGCCTGCTAAACAATGAAAACTGCAACAACAACAACAAAATAGCTGGGTGTTGTGGTGGCACCTGTGGTCCCAGCTACTTGGGAGGCTGAGGCAAGAGTATCACTTAAGCCTAAGAGTTGGAGGTTGCTGTGAGCTGTGATGCCACAGCACTCTACCGAGGGTGACTCTGTCTCAAAAAAAAAAAAGTCTTATGACCTCCTCTGTACTTTTTCTCTAGTCTCATGTGTTACCACCCTCTTCCCCCACATCCTCCTGCTCCAGTCACACTGAAGACATACTCTAGGCCTGTAGAACTACCAGCACGTCCTTTCTACTTTTTGCCCTCCTCTGTCTCAGGAAATTCAGTATTCTTTTAGTATTTAACTTCACATCATCTATCTTTCAGAATTCGCCCTCACATCTCCTGGATGTTGCCTTAAATATTTCCCACTGTTGAGTTAGGAACTCCCCTGTTGGATTCCCCTAGCACTCTTGCAATTAAAGCACCTGTAAAATGGACCCATAATTACCTATTTTTCTATCTCTGTTCCCATCGGCTGGATTTATATACTGATAAATTCAAGGACCACAAAGAGATGGCAATCAATCAATATTTGTTGAATAAAAAGAAATTTCCCCGGCACTCAGTAAATTACCCAATACATAGTGAACTCTCAATAAACATTTGCTGATTGGATCACAGGCATTCAAAATTATTTGTTGGTTGGATGGACCAATGGACAGTTAGTGATACATACCAGAAATCTTACATTCTAGTAAGAGTTAGACTACTTTCTAACCTCAATCCTTCTAGCTCTCTCACATGCATTTTCTGGTCCCTAACATGACCTCATAGAGACATTCACTCTCTTAATATTTCCACAGTCACCAAGTCTTTATATACCTTGATAGTATCACTTCTGTACACACATTTTTAATGCCATGAATTTTTAACCTAAATCCTCATTCAAAAAATAATCTAAATCGGTACAAATCTCTGCTGTTGCAAATAATTCCGCCGTCATTACTTGATGCAGAATACTCAGAATATCACATCTCCATATAGAGGAGGACACCTAAAACTTTATGTCCTACAACGTCAACTAAACTTTACCCTAGCCAGCTTTTACTTGGGGTCACCTCTCTCATCCATTCCTTCCATTCTCCAATCATCTTCATTCTTCATCCTCCATTGATAGCAGATATCTTTATCTCCCACTTTATCAGATCAATCATTTTCGTTCTTCACCCTCCGTTGATAGCAGATACCTTTATCTCCTACTTTATCAGATTATTGAACTTAGAAGGCACCAACTCAACTCTCCGTCTCCACACCAACAAACTTTTTATATCTACAGCTGTCCTCTTTCCCTCAATATTAAAGGATGATGAGGTGTCTTCCCTGCAGCCCCCGCTCCATTGAAGAGGAATCCTTTGTCTGTGCTTTTAATTTCATTCTCTTCCCTCTTCTATAGGACTTTGCTCTGTGTATTAACCTCTCCCTCTTACAATTTCAATTTTTCGGCTCGGTGCCTGTGGCTCAGCAGGCTAAGGTGCGAGCCACGTACACCTGAGCTGGCGGGTTCGAATCCAGCCCAGGCCCGCCAAACAACGATGGCTGCGACCAAAAAATGGCCGGGCGTTGTGGCAGGTGCCTGTAGTCCCAGCTACTTGGGAGGCAGAGGCAAGAGACTCGCTTGAGCCCTGGAATTGGAGGTTGCTGTGAGCTGTGATACCACAGCACTCTATCCAGGGTGACAGCTTGAGGCTCTGTCTCAAAAAAAAAAAAAAAAGAAACAATTTCAATTTTTCTCTTTCTGGCCCTTTCTTTCTTTTTCTGGCTCTTGATTTTTAGCATACTAATATGCTAAATTTTCTCTCTTAATCCCTTCTTAACTTCATATCCACCTCTCAACTTTGACCTACTTTTTCCTTTTTTGGTTACCCAAGCCACTTGTAGCATTATTCTCTGCATCTTCACATGCTATTCACTTAGTCAATGCAATTAACTTTTGTGGGTCTTATATGGGGGCAAAAAGAAAGCTCCTATAATTTGAAACATTATTGCTGACTGGAAGTTAAACTGTAAACTCAACATAAAATGAATCAGCAAGAAGATAAAACAATTTCCATGCCAGGATGAGACCTGATTAAAGGTGTTATCAAGAAGAGATTGGTCTATAAATTAGCAATATCCATCTGAGAGAGCAAGTACTTTAGCCAATGGGCTTTAAGCATTTTAATCCCATAGTTTAAAAATGTACTAGTGTACTGGTCCAGTGTCACTCCAGTACTCTAATTTCCCTCATTTTCAGTCTGCTCATATTATTTAGTTTCCCATGTAGGTTGTATGGGGTTCCCACAGACTATCCTATTCCATGATTGTTCAGGACTAAAGGTACAGATTGTTTCCCCTGTTGAGGCTGGACTACAAAAATTGATAACTAAATGTTAAGGGCAACACATTTTTTTTAAGAAAAGGAAATGAAGCATTCATTATAACAGAATTTGTGCATCAGGACTAAAGAAATGAAATAATCCTACCCTCAAAAGTTTCCATGAAGATGTAGAGATCATATCTTTCTCAAATATTAAAAGAGCTTTCTCCATTAAGTAAATTGCTTTAGATAGTTTATTCTTCTTTATTTTATTCATTACACTCGATTCTGCAAAAGCAAACAAACAATTTACCAAAAGGGTTAAATAGAAACTATCTTTCAAATTTTTTTGGAAATATCAGTTACTTCAATTTTAATTACCTGTAAAACAATCAATGTCTCCAGAATGTTTTAGTTTTTCTGGACCTTTGGTTGAAACATTTTTGTTAACTGTTGGAGTCTGCAAAACTGAATAAAAAGACTATCATTACAATTGGGTTTGTGTCAAAGACAAGAAATATTTATTACACATTACAAAGTAATATAAATATTGATTACTCTATCATATGTAATCTTTTTTCATTAAAAAATAAAACCCCAAATAAATCTACTCTGATACAGTTTTATTATCAAATCCTCTTTTGTTTGCCACAGTATACTTCAGGACAGAAGAATTTCCAAATTATAAAATATTTGATTTTGTATTGATTTTGTATTTCATTTTACATAAAATCATCTTGAAGATTGACAATTAGGGTCCAGCCTACTTTTGTTCACTTTAGCTGATATGTTATGTAGTACAGATGGTGAGTCCTAAATACCAATAAGCTGTGAAATCTCTGCCCATAGCCAACTTTCGAGAGAAGCTGTTTCATCCATGGTCCCTGCAAAAGCTCTGGCTCACACATGGCTACCACTCTCTCCTAAGGGTGGCCAATAAAATCAGAACCCACTCTCAAGATTTTCAACTAAAACATGAACTGTTCCAGTTGTTGATCTTGGTACGTAACTGGGATTGTCCATCATCACTTGGTATGTAACTGGGGTGGTCCACCAAAGACAGGAACTGAGATGAAGGAGGAAGAAAGATAGAAACTACGGTGCACTGACTCTTGATGTGACCTCCTTACTTCATAATGAGGCAATCGCAACCTACAATTCAGATGCAGTTCACCTGTCCTCTGATACTGCTGTCAGACATCTTTCTCAATTTTTCACTAATTTCTAGGATTAAGTGTAAATCCCTTAGCCCTTCAATCACTGTGCTTGACCTCTGTTGGTTTTGCTGTCATTTCCCCATGGCTGCTCTTCACTCCAGTCATAAGACAATTCCAGGAATTGCACTGTGGAGTTATTGCTTCCACCTGCACTGTGGAGTTATTGCTTCCAACTGCACTGTGGAGTTATTGTTTCCACCTTATAAATGCTATTTTCTCTACCACAAATGACTGCCACTTTCCCTACCTTCTTCATAAAAGTAATTTTTACTGCTTTCTGGTCAACTATTGCTCCTTTCAGAAAGTCATTCCTGATTTTCTTGCCGAATACAAATACTCTATACGCCCGTAACATTATAAGCCCATTTCTACTACAACACTTAATTAGCCTCAAATGTCATAACCGGCTTACTTATCTAGAAGCTCAAAAGTAGAAGCTTTCATATTTGGTGCCTAATATGGTGCCTGGGTCTTGGTAGGCACCCAGTAAATGTTTGCTCAATTGCCTTAACAAATTATTATTAATTTACTTTCAGACAAATAATTAAACTTCCTGTAGAAGTTTACTAACTGACTTGGTATGCAAAATGCAAATCAATAACAAAAAATATTGATATTAACCAGGGAAGTATGAAAAAATAAAATAATGAAACTTAAATGAAAAACAGTTTACAAAAATACAGTTTGCAAACTTAATTGATTTCTCTACTGGAATTTGGTTGACAATTGATTCAGAACAGAGATTTGCTTTCATGACTACTACCTTGCAATCTGTCAAGAAGCACAACAGCTATTCGGTGTTGAGATTGAATTAGTTGAAGATGTAAATCCATCATTAAACTATTTGCCGTGAGTTGTTTGTAACTCTCTCCATCTATGTCTTGGGTGTGCTTTGGTCCAATAGAGTTGAAGTAAAAATAAAAAGAAATAGTTATCAAAACACACTAACAACGGCTGCATCCTATTATCTTCCTTATCGTCATTTTATTAGTAAATTCTGATCACTCAGTCCTTTGTATTTGGCTTACACATTGATAAATACGCTGTCAGAATTAATCAGTCTTTGACAATTCAAAGACTCTTCATTCTCCTTGATCTCTTTTGGGAAGAGGGAAATATATTTCTGACTTCTGAGGAAAAAGCCATCACAAATCATGCTGTACTTACGTACTTTCAAGGCCAGCCCTCTTCCTACTTAAGTAAAACTTCAATCTGACATATGACTTTCCAGTTTTTACCTTGATATAGCAGTGGTCAATTACTGACGATCCATCTGACAAAATACTTAATGTGTAATTCAAATTTATTCCACCAATTGCTTTGTCAAGAAGTTCATAAGCAAGAAGTAATTGTTCAACAGGTTTTTTCTAAAATAGTTTTATAAACAAACAAGAAAAAAAACCTTAAGAGGAAATCAATATGACCTTTTTAACAATAATTCAGAATCAAATAACAAGTTCAAATAGTCTATCCAATATTGACAATATTGTGTTTCATACTAAACGTATTTCTCTTTGACTATATGTGGATCTCTATCAATAATGGTGAAAATAATAAATAAATTTCATCATTTTTATAGATATAAGCTCTTCACAAACATTATATAACTTGTTTATGATTTGCAAAATTCTTTATACCAACTTTGCAAATAAATTTTTTAAATAGAACTCACACAATTTGTTGTTTTCTTACATATTAATTTTAAAAGTTAATTTTTTTTTAAATTTCAGAATCTGAGAGCTGGAAATTTAAACTTAGAGCCCATCAAATCCAATGGTTTATATCATGATTTTCAAAATCTAAACATTTTTAATGTAATTACTCTCAGAGACACAAATATAGAGAATAGTATAAAGAACAACAAAAGCTTTGTTCCAATTTTCAAATTTCCATATTTTTTCCAGAATTTTTATAGCATATAAAGCATACTGGCCAGGCACAGTGGCTTACACCTGTCTAGCACTCTGGTAGGCTGAGGCAGGTGAATTGCTCAGGAGCTCAGGAGTTCAACATCAGCCTGAGACCCCATCTCTGCTAAAAATAGAAAAACTAGCTGGGTGTCATGGCAGGTGCCTGTAGTCCCAGCTACCTACAAGGCTGAGGCAAGAGGATCACTTGGCCCAGGAGAGGAGGAGGACGAGGAGGAGGAGGAGGAGACACAAAAATACATATGCTTGAACTCTTCTATATAACTCCCCACAATGCTATTCCTCTTCTCTGTCCCTAGAGGTAGCTACAGTCCTTAAATTTGGTTTTATCAATCTTTTGCATGTTTTTAAACTTTAACTACACATGTAGGTGGTTTTTAAACATATGCAAGTTTTGCTGAAATTTTTCTTTTTTTTTTCAGATGGGGTCTTGCTCTGTCCCTGAGGCTAGAATCCAGGGGCCTCATCATAGCTCACTTGTAACCTCAAACTCCTGGGCTCAAGCAATCCTCCCCCTCAGTCTCCCAGAGTGCTAGGATTACTAGCATAAACCACCGTGGCTGGCCAACTATATGCAATATTATTTTGCATAATTTTTAATTCTGTCTTACAAAATTCTGCACACTGCTTTTTTCACAAAACCATATGTTGTTAAAACTTAGTGCTGGTGTGTATAATCAACATGTTAGTAAGGCTTTCGTTATTGGACACAGAACTACTCTAGATACATATGTAGCAAGCAGAAAGGGATTTAATACACAGAATTAGAAGTGTCCATCACTATTGGAAAGCATGGGAAAACAAAGATTGAGAAAGCTGCCAGTGACAATTTTGCTTCAAACTAAACTCTGTGTGAATTTAAAAGAATATAGGAGGCAGCTGATAACAGCCTCAATGCCTACTACACTGAGGAAGGTGAATTGCAAAAGCTCATTCAGTGTGGCTGATGAATACACATTTTCCATCTGCCCCTGAAGATTAAGAACTCTTTCTTCTCTTAAGCATTACAAATTTACGCAAATGCCCTTCACTGCATGACTGACCTAAAACCATATGGAAATGAGATTTTGGAAATACAGTTTCAGCAAAGGTGACTATTGACTGTTGGCAATGATTCCAAGCTGACTCTAGTTCATTGGTCTGCACAGCTACAATGAATTGGTGTTCCTCGGAGGAACGGTCACAATTTATCCACTCTTGCCAATGGACATTTTATTACTATTACTAAGTATGTTGCAATGTAGTGTACTTATCTGTGAATAAACACAAAGTTAATACTTCCTTTATAGTCCTTATACATTTTTTATGCTTTTTAAAATTTATCTGTCTAAGACCTCCAGGCTCTTCTAAGACAAAGGTCTTTTATTGTATTGTTTCAGGTTAATTTGAGGGCACAAAGGATTAGGTTACGAAGTTTGCATTTTTTTAGGTAGAGTCCCTCTAATAATTATGTCCCAAACCCAAGAGATGTGCCATACCCCCTAATGTTGTGCCCATTAAGTGGGAGCATACCCTCCCCCCTCTGTCCTCCCCTCGTCCCACACCCTCAATCCTCCACTCCCCCTCCACCTTAATGCAAGAGGTCTTAAATGAACAAACAAAAGAATGACAGATATTTTTATGTGATGACATCAGTATAAAAGGACTACTTGTAATATTTTACCATAGGTATAGCACTCATTGAAGGCCTTTGAATGATACTCTTCATTTGACACAAAAGTTCTATTTCATTCTTAACTAACCAAAGTTATTTTTTTGGAGGGTGGCTGTTTTTTAAAGGATGATGGTTGTTGAATTTCATCAAATGCTTTTGTTGAATCTTTTTGTCCATGTTTCTTTTCCTTTCATCTGCTAATGTGACATATTGTATTATAGATTTCTAATGTTAAGGCATCCTTGCATTTCTGGAATATATGTTATATATCTATGTCTGTCTGTCCATCTATCTATCTATCTATCCATCCATCCATCCATCCATCCATCCATCCATCCATCCATCCATCCACCCACCCATCCATCCATCCATTCAAGAATCAAGGCTCAATGAGGTTTTCCTAGCAACCCAAGTAGTGTAAATTGAAATAAGAAAACTACTTGAGAGCCCCAACAACAGACTTTCTCCCATCCACTCCCTTCTCAGTACACAAGGTGATCCCTGATCTACCACCTTCTAGTCATTTCAATTTAGGAAAAATCACTTGCTCTTCACTTTGCTCATCTGTAAAATGGGGTTGATTACAGTAGTAATTCACATCTTAATGTTGTAGGGATTAAATGAGTTGTACATACATAGCTCTGAGAGTGTTGCCTGGCACACAGTGAATGTTAGGTACACATATCTTATAATTCTTACTCATTTACTTTTCACTTATTTTCAGGATGTCCAGCCTGACAAAGAAATTGTTGTGGGCCAGGTGCAAGGCTCATGCCCATAATCCTAGCACTCTGGGAGGCTGAGGTGAATGGATGGATTCAGCTCAGGAATTCAAGACCAGCCTGAGCAAGAGTGAGATCCCATCTGTATTAAAAATGAAAAACTGAGGCAAGGGGATCACTTGAGCCCAAGAATTTGAGGTTGCTATGAGCCTTGACACCATAGCACTCTTCTGAGGGCAACAAAATGAAACAAAAGAAAGAAAAGAAAGGAGATAAGGGAAGGGAAGGGAAGGGATTCTTGTGGACATAATTATGTTCCTATGGCAGAATTGCAAGTGAGGAATTCAGTGGATCCGTATGTCCAGACATGACTATGCAAAATTCACCCAGAAAATCAATACTAAGAAAGCATTCTTTGTTTGCTGCTGTTTGTTTGCCTTCATGCATTTTTTTGCTATTGCTAATTCAAATTGTCATAAACATTGCAAATCTAAAGTTTCCCAGTTTATTCACCAATATAACTGCCATCATTTGTATACATAGATATTAAGAAAATATTCTTTGTAGTCGAATGGGCCTTTCATTTTTAATGTATGTTTCCTGCACTGCTGTCCAAATTTTGTTTGTTTAGGGGAGTACAGAGGTGTTTGGGGCTTTTAAGGATGGAATAAATATAATGTGCCTGAAATCACAAGAACTTTTTATAGAAATTTCAGTTCCTACTCCCATCTTTCATGTGCCCAAGACTCATCTCTTATCCCTAGATGGTCATTAAAAATCTAAGCTTCTTTCTGACTATGCCCATCAACCTACTGTAGCACCCACTCATAAGTTTACCCTTCTATCTTTCAGTTCTCCTTTCTACTTTAGACCCTGGGATTTACCTTACTTTCTTATGAGCTCTACAATGTGCTTGAAAATATTTGTTCAACTCATTCCAAAATTTCTAGGTGTTTTCCAGCAGGATTTTCAGCTCATCTAGTTTGCCATGTTTCCAGAAACAGAGGTCTCTAAGGATACCTCTTTAACACCAAAAAACTTCAAAGGCCCCATACAGACTCACATTCTACCATCATAACCATCATCACTACCACCACTATCATCACCTTTACTATTATCTTCTTCATCATCACATCTAACATTTAATTAAGAAATGTTCCAGGCTCCAGGCTGAATGCTTTACATATTAGTTATCATTAATTTATAATCTATTTGTTGAAGAAATAAATATTACGTAATCATTAAAACTTTAAAGTTTTCCTTCATGTAATCACAATAGCACTTCATATTTTTTAAAAAATAGTAGAAAGATATATAATTTATCCTACTTACAGACCCTGCTGGTGAACATATGAATTTTGGATCCTATTTAAAACCAACTCTTCTTGAAAGGGGGCAGAGCAAGATGGCTGACTAGAAGCAGCTTCCAAAAAAGGCTCCCATCCAAAAGGGAAAATAACCTCCTGAAACTGCACAATTAAGCTGAATACTGGGAGCCCAGCCGAGAGAGAGAAGTGATATCTGCAGGTCACCTCTGCAGAGGCAAGCTATGACTCCAAGAAAGCAAGCTTCAGGTACAAAATTCATCTGAAAGGAAAAGTGTCCATCCCCACCCCCAAGAAAGCTCTGAGTTTCTTGCTTTTCTGTTTCCTTTCTTTTTTTTCTCCTCATTTGCTCATGCAGGTTTTCTACAGACAAGTGGTAAACTGTCTCACCCCACAGAAGAATGCTGTGGGAAGTGGGGTGTGCTTCCCCAGAGCACCCTGGTATAACTCTGAAAACTCTCTTGCTAGGTAGAAAAACTGAACTAAAGTTTTCCCCACCATTCTGAACTTACTGTGTACCCTTACCCTTTTACCTGACGAACCAGAAGCCTAACCCTCACTGAGACTGAGGGAGGAGGTCCCTGAGCAGTGCCCCCACACCCTCCTGTTGGAACAAGTGCCCCACCAGGAAAAAACTCCCGGGGGGCCGCAGCAAGCCTCCCTCCCTCCAGCCAGGGAATCCGCCAGTGATCCCGCGGCTGCACAGCCCACATGCCTGCCTTTTGCCAGGGACTCCAATGGCGGCCGCCAGGCCTCTGTAGGACCATCCCCAGACAGAAACTCGCCTGGCGACTGGGGGCCTGCACGTGGCACCCACACGGCCTCCGCAGGCCCGCCCTTGGACAGAAAATCCCCCAGCAACCGCGTGGCCCCGTGCCCTGAGCCTGCAGGGCCTCTGCAGGTTTGCCTTCTGCCAAGGAGTCCACCGGCGACCACCAGGCCTCTGCAGGCCCTCGCCTGGCCAGAACTCCCCCAGCAACCAGCGCAGCCCTGTGCCCCAAGTTTGCCAGGCTTCAGCAGGCCTGCTTTCTGCCAGGGACTTGGCTGGCAACAGCCAGGCCCCCAGCAGGCCGGTCCATGGCCAGGGACTCCCCTGGCAACTGCACAGGCCTCCACCTGGCACCCGCAGGACCTCTGCAGACCCGCCCCTGGCCAGGATCTCCCCTGGCGACCATGGGCTCCATGTCCTAAGCCTGCAGGGCCTCCAAGGCCTGCCTTCTGCCAGAGACTCCACCTGTGACAGCTAGGCCCCTGCAGGCCTGACCCCAGCCAGGAACTCCCCCGGTGACCCACGTGGCCCTGCACTCCATGCTTGCTGGGCTTCCGCAGGCCCACAGTCTGCTAGAGATTCTGCTGGCAACTGCCAGGCCTCCGCAGGTCCACCCCTGGCCAGGAAGTCCCCCAGCGACCGCGCAGGCCTCCACCTGATACCTGCAGGGCCCCCGCAGGTCAGCCCCTGGCCAGTAAATCCCCTGGCGACCGTGCAGTCCTGCACCTGAGCCTGCAGGGCTTTGGTAGGCCTGCCTTCTGCCAAGAACTCTGCCTGCAACCACCAGGCCTCTGCAGGCCCACTCCCAGCCAGGAACTTCCCCAGCAACCGCCTAGCCCTACGCCCCATTCCTTTGGGTTTCCGCAGGTCCACCATCTGCTAGAGACTCTGCTAGTGACTGCCAGGCCTCCGCATGTCCACCCCTGGCCAGGAACTACCCTGGTGACCATGCAGGCCTCTGTCCACCACCTGCAGGGCCCCCACAGGCCCGCCCCTTGCCAGTAAATCCCCTGGCAACTGTGCAGTGGCGCACCTAAGCCTGCAGGGCTTCTGTAGGTCCGCCTTCTGCTGAGAACTCCACCCGCGATCTCCAGGCCCCCACAGGTCCGCCCCTGGCCAGGGACACCCCCAGCAACCGCATGGGCCTCCACCTGGCACCCATGGGACCTCCGCAGGACAGCCTTCTGGCAGGGACTCCACCGGCGACTGCCAAACCTCTTCAGGCCCGCCCCTGGCCAGGAACTCCCCAGAAGATTGCCTGGCCCTGCACCTCGCACTTGCCGGGCTTCTGTAGGTCTGCCTTCTGTCAGGGACTCCGTCTGTGATCACCAGGCCCCTAGCCAAGGACACTGCCAGAGACTGCACAGGCCTCCACTGACACCCAGTAGGCCTCCGCAGGCCAGGCTTCTGCCAGGGACTCCGCCAGTGATCACCAGGCCTCTGCAGGCCCACCCCTGGCCAAAAATGTCCAGGACAACCACATGGCCCTATGCCCAGCACTTAAAGGGCCTCCGAAGTCCCGCCTTCTATCCAGGGATAGAAGGGAATCTGCCAGCTAATGCCGGGCCCCTGCAAGTCTGCCCCTGGCCAGGGATTCCCCTGGTGACCATGCAGGCCTGTGTCTGGCACCTGCCGGGCCTCCACAGACCCGCCCCTAACAAGGAACTCCCGCCTGCAACAAGGAACACGCAGACCTGCGCCCCACCCTTGCAGGGCCCTTGCAATCCCGCCTTCTGCCAGGAAACCAGCCAGTGACTGTCAGGCCCCTGCAAGCCCGCCCCTGGCCAGGAACTTGCCCAGCAACCGCACACCCCCAAGCCCCGAGCCTGCAGGGCCTCTGCAAGAAGACCCTCTGCCAGGAACTCCATTGGTGACTGCCAGGCCTCTGTAGACCCACCCTCAGTCAGGAACTCCCCTGATGATCACACAGCCCTGTGCCTGGCACTCCCAGAACCATGTGCACCATCCCCTGCCCTGCTGCTGGATCCAGGAGTGCCACATTCCGGAGCTGCTCCCACAGCCAGAACTCCCTGGCTGGGGCAGTCCCAGAAGAGCTACACACAGTCACTCACTACAAAGTTTCAGCAACAATAGAGTGGTTCCGCCAGGGTCTAATCTTCGAGAGACACCTTCCCAACTCTGAGGACGGCCAGACGCAACGGCGAAAAACAATCATGGGGTGGAATTAACCGAAAAACTCTGGCAATATGAATAATCAGAGCAGACCAACTCATCCAAAGAATGACAAGGCAGACACAGCACAAGATCCCTTGCACAGGCAAACGGCTGAGATGTCTGAAGGATTGCAAATAAGATCAGCAGAATGGAGGAAAAGATAGAATTAGAATTTCAAGCAGTAATTCAAAAGATGACCCAAAAGATTCTCAAGAATTCAACGAATTCAAAGACAAAATGACCAAAGATTTTTGACACATTGAGACAAGAAGCTGCAGCCCTTAAAGATCTGAGAAATGCAGTAGAATCCCTCGGTAACAGAATGGAGCAAGCAGAAGAAAGGATTTCTGACATGAAAGACAAAGCTTTTGAACGCTCTCAAGCCTCTAAAGAGCAACAGAAATGGAAGACAAAAACAGATCACTCTTTCAGAGAACTCTGGGATACCTTGAAGAAAACCAATATTTGCCTCATAGGAATCCCCAAAAGTGATGAAGCAGCTTCACAAGACACAGGGTCTCTTATTCATGAGATTATGAAAGAGAAATTTCCAGATATGCCAAGTGATTCTGAAATTCAGATAGCAGACAGTTTCAGAACTCCAGCACAACACAACCCGAATAAGACATCCCCCAGGCACATAATTAAGTTCACTAAAGTAAATATGAAGGAGAAAATTTTGAAAGCAACCAGACGCAAAAGATCGATAAGCTACCAGGGGAAGAATATTAGAATAACTACTGTAGATCTCTCTGATCAAACCTTTCAAGCAAGAAGAGAATGGTCATCGACTTTTAATCTCCTAAGACAAAAGAACTTTAAACCCAGGATCCTGTATCCAGCCAAATTGAGTTTCATTTATGATAAAGAAATTAAATACTTTAATGACATCCACATGTTGAAGAAATTTGCTATAACTAAACCATCTCTCCAGGATATTCTCAGACCTATCCTCCATAATGACCAGCATGATCTGCCAATGCAAAAGTAAACTCATCCAGAAACTTTTTACCAAATTCCAACTTCCCCAGCAAAGAAAGGATTAAAAATGTCCACTAGATTTTCTAAAAATTTATCAATATTTTCCATTAATGTGAATGGTTTAAATTGTCCTCTAAAGAGGCATAGGTTGGCTGACTAGATACAAAAACTCAAGCCAGGTATCTGCTGCATACAGGAATCTCACCTTACTTTAAAAGATAAATTTAGACTCAAGGTGAAGAGATGGTCATCTATATTCCAGGCAAATGCCAGAAAAAAGCAGATGTTGCAATCTTATTTGCAGATATAATAGGCTTTAAAGCAACCAAAGTAAGGAAGGATAAAGACAGACATTTCATATTTGTTAAAGGTAATACTCAATATGATGAGATTTCAATTATTAATATTTATGCACCCAACCAGAATGCACTTCAATTTATAAGAAAAACTCTAATAGACAGGAGTAGCTTGATTGCCTCCAGCTCCACAGTAGTTGGAGATTTTAATACTCCTTTAGTGGTGTTGGATAGATTCTCTAAGAAGAAGCTAAGTAAAGAAATTTTAGATTTAAACTCAACCATTCAACATCTGGATTTAACAGAGATTTACAGAACATTTCATCCTTATAAAATTGAATACACATTCTTCTCATCAGCCCATGGAACATACTCCAAAACTGATCACATCTTAGGTCACCAGTCTAACCTCAGTAAATTTAAAATAATAGAAATTATTCCTTGCATCTTCTCGGACCATCATGGAATAAAAGTTCAACTCAACAATAACAGGAATCTGCATACTCATACAAAAACATGGAAGCTAAATAACCTTATGCTGAAGGGTAGATGGGTCATACACAAGATTAATAAGGAAATTACCAAATTTTTGGAACAAAATGACAATGAAGACATGAATTATCAGAACCTCAGGGATACTGCAAAGACAGTCCTAAGAGGGAAATTTATAGCACTACAAGTCTTCCTCAAGAAAACAGAAAGAGAGGAAGTTAACAACTTAATGGGAGATCTCAAGCAACTGGAGAAGGAAGAACATTCTAACCCCAAACCCAGCAGAAGAAAAGAAATAACCAAAATTAGAGCAGAATTAAATGAAATTAAAAACAAAAGAATTATACAACAGATCAATAAATCAAAAAGTTGGTTTTTTTGAAAAGGTAAGTAAAATAGATAAGCCTTTGGCTAACTTAACTGGGAAAAAAAAGTAAAATCTCTAATTTCTTCAATTAGAAATGGTAAAGACGAAACAATAACAGACCCCTCAGATATTCAAAAAATCCTTAATGAATACTACAAGAAACTTCACTCTCAGAAATATGGAAATCTGAAGGAAATTGACCAATACTTGCAAGCACACCACGTACCAAGACTTAGCCAGAACCAAGTGGAAATGTTGAACAGGCCTATATCAATTTCTGCAATAGCATCAATAATACAAAATTTCCCTAAAAAGAAAAGCCCAGGACCAGGTGGCTTCATGTCAGAATTCTACCAAACCTTTAAAGAAGAACTAGTTCCTATATTACTGAACCTCTCCTAAAATATAGAAAAAGAAGGAATACTACCCAATACATTCTATGAAGCAAACATCACCTTGATCCCTAAACCAGGGAAAGACACAACAAGAAAAGAAAATTATAGACCAATATCACTAATGAATATGATGCAAAAATATTCAACAAGATCCTAGCAAACCGAATCCAGCAACACATCAAACAAATTATAC